>VOMN01015698.1:0-48894 GCA_014899125.1 Orchestia grillus | reverse complement strand
GTTTAATTTCCTCCCTCTTTTTTTGTGTCACCCTGTATAAGGTCTGACTCAGATTTTGACTCCTTGACAATGTTTTTATACTCTTTTTTTGATCTTGGTCTATAGCCTATAATGTAGGCCTACATATTCCTTTATCTAAAGCATCATTACTGTTTCCATACAAGAGCTATGAAATGCCACTGTACAGGGTGTCCCACAAAAAAGTACATCGAAGTTTGAATTGATATAACTGCAGAAATATTATAGCTAATTCAATTCTGTAACAAACATGTTATTCGACTATTCAAACCTGTTATTCGAACAAGTATTTAGGCTACCAGTTGCATGGATAAAAAATAATATTTCTGCAGTCATATCAATTCAAACTCAGATATACTTGTTTGTGGGACACCCGTATAATAATTGCCCAGTGTTGCTTGCTTGGTCCAATGTTGGTCTGTCACGCTCTTAAGGATTTAGATTGGAAAAAATTCCAGGGTCCGTATTTCATATAACCAGCAAGACGGTCAGAGAAGGCAGTTTGTATCAGTGATGCTGTTAAAAACAATATTTCACGTCAGATTTATGTAAATAAGAGGGCATAATAAGAAATCAACATTATTAGTCCCTCCATTTTTAGCTGGGCTTGCTAACTTGTATGCGAGACAGGACAATTTATAAGAAATATAATTTTATGAATAGAGAGAAGTACCAACATGATCACTCATATGAAAATAACCCCCTCAGGGGGCATAGGATAGGCCATAGGCAATAGAGATAGGTTAGTTAGGTTTGCCTATCCTATGCTATGGGGACTAGCACCCCCAGAGTAGTACTGCTAGGATACCTCAGCTTTAGATAGGCCTTTGGGACTTCTGTCTTTCGTGCCCACTTTGCTTCCTTCCGTTTTCATTCCTTCTTCGCTATTTCTTATGTCTTTTCTTGCTCTTCTTTCTTAACTTGCTGTTTATATGCGCAGGGGATCTTGTGTGGGAACACACCCAGGGCATAGAATCCCTGTTCTTCTAAGTCCATACTAAATGGTCCCTACTCTTTCGGTGCGAGATAGACTGAGTTACTGAAGCGCTGCTTTCACTACTACTACAACTACAACTACATTTGAAAATCACAAAAAATAGGTATTTCTGGTTCTCTGAAGAAATTTATCTTCAGTGCCTAAAAAATTAGCATTTTGTAAAGAAAATTCTACAAAAAAGATGTACAAATATACTCTCCATCATACACAATAAAAATATAGATGCATCACAAGGTCCCTATAAACTCTAACCTTATACAAATGAATTTATTGCACCACAATTAGTTTCAATTAAGGACCATATTCATTTATCTCAGGACAGAATTGGATAATGTACCAAGATTCTAAAATCCTCAGGTGAAGTATACTCAGACTTAATTTGAAATTGTGAAATTTGTAATTTTTAATGAGTGGTCTTCAGCTAAAAAATGTTCTCTAATAGTTAAGGTTGATTTTGCAAGGCTCAATCATATTTGGGAGGACTCATTTATGCTGAGCATGCCTTATAGAAACTTGTAGAGAGCTGTGCTTGCTGCAATCCCACGTGTATTTATACGCAACACTGCTGAGCATCAACATGTCAGGAGCTGAACTGAAACCTACCTAATTTACAATGAGCTTAAAGCCCAAGAAAGTATGCCGTGCTTGTTGTAAGAGGATACTGGCCATTTCCAATTCACAACTTGGAAGTGATTCAACTTTAGAAGTAATTCTATCAAAGGAGAATCAGATATACAGACAATAAATGCATTTGCAATAGTGTCCTACATTCCTACATAAATATATATCATAGCCAGAGGTGGGCAGCGCTACTTCGAAATGTAGCGGCCGCTACATTTCAAAGTAGTGCTGCCCAGCTCTGATCATAGCACTGTGATATAAGAATTTCCAGTTCATGATCGTTTGTGCTCTCCACTATGACTTGAAATGCTCACTTCCATGTTCTATAGGAGCAATATTCCATTGCCGCAGTATTCAAGTATATCCTAATATGAACCTGTAATTGTTTTGTGAGACCATATCGCTGGTGCATTGAGGTGCTGCAGGTCCATGACTCAGCTTCATATCAGAATAGAAAAGTCATAGGGTTCAACTTCAATCCTAATACCAGAATTGATTTACAATGTTTAAGAAAAGATAAACTGTGAGGCTTGGGGTTCTGTTGTGGGAGCTTTGTAAGGAAGCAAATTGGAAGAAGTGACACTTAAACATTGAGTGTGTGTGGAAAATGTCATTAATGCAAATTTAATGAAAAAACTAGTCTCTTGTCTTTTCCTTTCATGGCAATGTTAGTATTTTTCTTTGTGAATGTTGTACACATTTTTGTGATTTTTCATAGTTTTCTGTGCAAAGTTGACCAGGTCTCATTTTTTGCAGGTGTCAAATTGCACTCAACAATCCAGAAGTGATGGGCAAGATCAAATCTTTCTGTCGAACAAAGGGCCATGGCTTCATCACCCCAAACGATGGTGAAGAGGACCTCTTTGTTCATATCTCTGAGTGAGTGCCTTTTGCAGAGGCTGTTTCTGAATGGGTGCTTTGCATGTCTTCATGATGAATAAAACATTTTTGATTTAAAGCTAATGTTATATAACTAAGTTTTTGAATTGTGTGAGTTGAGTAGAAGAGTTTGTCGATTCGTTTATTTGTCACTGTATTGAAATGAAACAAATCCCAAGTGTGAGCTAAACAAAAGCAGTCTGATAATTTTCAGTTGACTGTTCTTAAAATAAGAGAAAAATCAATTTTAAGCCTGAGTCAAGGTAATTGTGCAATTTTCAAACACAGTCTTGTTGACACATATAGTTGCATCAAATAATCATGAATGTACTGTTCGTACTAATTGTACCTGATAAGTTGTATGTTGAGAATGAGATGAGAGTGGTGCTGAGTAAGAAAGGGGAGAACACTAAGAACTAACTCATTTAGCGTGGTTTGTTATAAATGGTAATACACAAAAATCAGTTTCAAAATACCATATTTACCTAACAGGAGCCCTTATCATTACTTCAGATATTGTCATTTCTTTGTTTTTGAGCAAAGCCTAAAATGTGTGGAAGCAGGTTAGTATCCTTTTTTTCTATGCTGAGGTAGTGATGTTGCCGTTTGGGCGCAGGTGAGATAAACTAGTTATCTTCATGGTGAAGTGATGTGGCAACAACCAATAGTAAGAAGAATGAAACTCTGTCGGTTACAAATTCACTACTGAGAAGTATGTACAACTGAAGTTGGCCCAGATATTGCAACCTGATTTTTAGAAAATTCTAACTATACAATGAGGTAATCTGGATAATGAGCTAAACCATTGAATGTGGAACGACAAGATAATAAACCCTTGCAAAGGGTACCCTAGGAATGTGTATAATTACCAATAAACAATAGGAGCAAAATTTATGAGAATAGAGAATTCAAGATAAAATTATTTCAACATAGACAAGTGACAATGGAACACTGCTGGAAGTAATTAGGAAAACTTGATTTAATTATCTGTCCTCTTGAGTGGCTGGAAAACCAAATCGAGAGAACCAGAGATACTTAAGGATCTTGCATGCAAATAGGGGGATGTCTTATACTAAACCAGCACAACATAACAATACACGCTGCAAGCACAATCATAAGCAAATAAGGCAACTCAAAACTTTATTGTAACTGAGATGGCAAATGAAGTATTTATGACAGATATATTACACGAGTTATTAATAAACTTTAAGTAGTTTAAACCAAAAAAGTTTAATTAATGTCACATGACATTCATCTATCTTTACTAAAAGAACATAAAATGAAATTTATTCACTAACAAAACAGAAAAATAAAAACTCAGACAACTAACAAGCATAAACAAGACAAGAATATAACAAGACTAGTGCAATAAAATACCCACTCTGACTTGAAGAGGGATAATCCCAAACACACTTACCAGTGCAACAGAGGATGTTACTAATTATTAACTGACAGGAATGATCTGTGAATTCCTTAATAATAACCATAAATGATAACTAAAGGTTATCATTTTATCTCAGACATTTATTGGCAAAGCTACAAAGAATTATAGATATTTAAAATAATTTTGCTATAATAACCACCAACTAAGAAAAATTGACGAAAGAGGAGCATTGAAGGTGGTGCTACTCAAGTAGCTAATACAACTCCCGGTTACAATGTTTCATTTCCTATGCGAGATTTACAGCAAACACTCGGCAATTAGACGCTGGCGCCAGTCAGCTGAGTCTGCATATGTAGGCATTGATATTACCATATAAAAGCTCTATTGTTGGGCAATAAAGGCTTCTGCAATTTCTGAACACTTGAAAAGTTTTAAGTAAAATCATTGAGTTCAAAATACTTGAAGTTGTCGATTTGAATAATTACGGTCTTGTTTTAAATTTGTTGTACACATATATTCCAGCATCTGTTGATTATTAGGCTTTAGTATATGGACGTTATGTGATTACATGCCTATTCTAATCATCCTTTACATTTTGGGCGCTGTGTCCTGATGGCCCAAGTGTATTCATTTGAATATACTTGCTTTTAAGAATAGGCCATAGGTTTTTTCTAATGCATTCTATTACAGTGGACAAAATTACCTAATGAATTTCTCATTAAATATTCATTTGCAAAAAGGTATAATACTCTCCTGATGATAGCAACAGTTGTTACATGAAGTATGAAAGTCCATATTATGTTGACAATTGTTACTTATGTTTGTGTAAGAATTGTGTTGAAAAAATTATTGAGTAAACGCGAAGTAATATCAAATTAAAAACTCTTCATGGCTGTGAGACAGCTATAAATTTATCTTTGGGGCTCCTGGAAAATTTTGTGTGCACATATGAGAGTTCAAATGGTAATTAGGTACAAGTCTAGAGTCTGTATTTGTTTTACTGAGTCTTATACCTTGCTAAAAGTTGCATGGTCAAAGCCTTATCAGATATCGCCTCCTATAGTCTGTGATGTGGCCCAAATCTCAGTTATTTTGACTCATCTCGCAAGTTTTCTGTCTTCTTGCTTGTCTTAGTGGGGCTTGTAAATCTAGTGGACTGCAAGCATAAGTAAGGCAAACTTGCCACATTTTTTGTTGGTATCTTGAATAAAGGAATTTATTAAAAATGAAAGGGATACCACAAAATCAGAAGGATATACAATGAAGCAAAGAAAGAACATCTGTTCAATAACAAAATCAATAAGCATCAACTAATATTTTATATATCTGATTTCATTATAGCTCTTTCTGTTGAGGTCATTATTGACTGAAATTGTTAAAAATAAATTTAAGGAAGAAATTCAACCTTGATGCTTTATTCTGAAGCTTGTGCTTGAGTAGCTCACTGCTGAGATCGCCTGAGGAGGCCACTGTTGTATAACAGGGAAATAATAATAATTGTACTTGAGTACCTATGTGTTTGTAAATTGTAAGCTGTGACACGTAGGAGCGCATCTTTACTATAACTGCGGTTTCTGCAGCTACCCCTGCCCTGTTAGTATTGTTGATAAGTACTATAAAAATTACCAATTGGGGCCTATACTGCTGGCTGCAAATTGCCTGATTGTCAGTACAAAGTTGTTGACAGTTCATGCCGATATAGATTACAGGCTATTCTTTGTGTCTTAATTCATAGACTTCTGTAAATCACGTACTGTATGAATAAATTTGGGTCAAGATTGTCTTAAGTAAATTTCTAGAGAGTAAGGTGAGAGCAAATATGATTTTGATTTTTCGCTACTATTAATGTTGGGCTATTTACACTGGGGATGTTTTCCATCTATTTTTCTTTTGAATTGAGTGTTCTCCATTGGTAAATATTTGTTTTTTATTTGTCACTCACTAGTCAGTGAGCAACAATATTGGAGCAAGTGGTTATGTATGTGTTGTTGTATGGTATGAACTTGTTAGCTGCGAACTCCAGAGAAAAGATGAAATTTGTTGGTATTAAGATTATTGTGAAATACTTGAAAACGCAGCTATATCGATAGGGTTTCATTGCATAGAAAAGTTGAGATGCAACGACGGGCAGGTTTTCTAGTTTGTTGCAAGAAGTAGTGGAGAACGTTTGAGGTGGTGTTAGACATATCAAAATGTTGATCAAATTAAAGGAAAAAGATATATTACGGGAGGCCCAAGGTACGAGTTGGTGGAGTTCAAGAAGTGCAAGGCTTTGAGAAATTATTTAATGAAATTGAGGGAGAATTCAGAAATTCAAATAGGGGTCCGAGTAATTTTAGATTTGCTGTAGTATATATGTTGGAGCTCTCTTTTGGGAACGTAGGATAGCTCAAAGACAATAGGGTTAGGTTAGTTAGGCTTGTCTATACTATGCTGTGGGGAATGGTGTCCCCCAATGGGGCCCTGTTAGGTTACCTCAGCTGTAGCTAGGCCTTCGGGATTTTTATTTTTCGTCACCACTTAGCTTCTTTACAATTTTATGCCTACTTATTATTCTTATGATTAATATCATAAGAATAATCATACAATCTTTATGATTATTCTTTTTTTCTTCTTTCTCTTTCTACTTCTTTTCTTTCTTTTCTTCTTTTCTTTCTTTTCTTCATTTCTTCATTTCGTTCTTTTCTTCATTTCTTTATGGTCTTCTTTTTCTCTTCTTTTTTCTCTTCTTTCCTAATTTGCCTTTTCTATGCGTTGGGAATCTTGTGTGAGAACGCACCTAAGCATAGATTCTACGGTTTCTAAAGTTCTTACTAAATGGCCCCTTTTTCTGCTCTCTTGATATCGCATTCCGTGTGGCCAGGGAGCTTTAAACAAACTAATGCAATGAAAAACACGTTGGAGCTTTCCAGTGGTTCAAGACGGGATGTCTAAAGCTCTAGCAACCTTGGTGCACCAATCTATTCCTTCCTAGTTTTTAATTTTGAATGATCTATATAACTTCATGCAGATCAGCAGTGCTCTTTCTGGTTTTACGCCTGAATTCCTACAAAAATTTCATTTATCCTACAAATTTAACGCATCTGAACTGATAGAGAAGGGGAAATTCTACCGAATTTGATCAACAAATTAAAGTATTTAATTTCATTATCTGAAAATTTCATTTACTTCCTGCAACTTCTGAAATGCCATCTCGCATGCCTAGTTGGAAAACATTTATTGAGATGAATGCGTTCTTGCTGTTTTTGCAGCGTTGAAGGCGAGTATGTGCCGCTAGAGGGCGACGAGGTGCGCTACAGACTGTGCCCAATACCTCCGAAGAGAGAGAAGATGCAGGCAACGCACGTCCAAATTGTCAACTTCACGCCTGAAGTTCACCTCAAGTGGAACTGTGCCATTTCTGAGGGGCTCTAAATTTCACGCTTTTGTTTGAAGACTGTCGTTACATCGAGAATTTTGTATGCCGATGGTGAAATCAATATTACTCATAGATATTAGTGAAAACGATGTTGATGTTGGAATGTCAGCCGTGTTGTATGCTCGTTACCGAAGGTTGGTGAGGGTGTTAGGATAACAAGGGCATGGATAGTAGAGTGAAACATGCGAGTGTTTCGTGTCTTCCATAGAAGAGTGCCTGTGACATTCAGCCCATCTGGGTGGGACGACCTTCGTATCGAAAACTGTTTTTTATCACAAAGAGCCGTTGCATGTTTCCGATGTAGGGCTATTCAAGATTATTTCTAGAAACGAACCTTCATGTCTGCAATGCTCGAGTTACTTGAATGTATAGGCGTCTGTCAATACGGGACTCGTTGTTTGAGGGCGGCCAGAGTGTAATGCGTAGTTGCAGGGGTGTGGTGACCGCTATCATAACTGGGTTGCTTTAAGTGAGATGGGCGAGGGTGTGGTATTTTGGTGCCACAACAACAGTTCTTTAAAATTCCCTAGTTTGTTGAGCCTAGTGTAGGCCGTGTTATTGGTGAACTCACTCAACAATTTAGCACTTTTGTTTCAGTGTAAACAATTTCCAAGAGGAAATCACTCGAAAACCTGTTACGCTCGGAATTAAGTATTTGGCGCTGCAAAGTATAAAAGTTTTATTTATGAGCGGAAGTCGGTGCAGAGACACCGAGGTACACGGTTGCTTCTCCTGTCTTACAAGTTCGATGTTTTTTTTTTGCGTTGGAGTAGTGTTGCTGATCGTTGTAACCTCACGAAATTTGTGGTAATTCGTTACTGGCGATTGCGGAGTTTCGCATCGTGGAACATTTGACTTTATTGAAAAACCTAAGCCCGCTCGGGAAGCTCGAGCAAATTATTAAGATTGCAATGAATGGAAAGTACTTACACCCGTTGTTCGAGTTGGTAGATGGATTCAACAAGATTTTGTGGACCAAGTTTATTAGTGAAGTAAATCTTTGTACTCGCTCAATCTGACAGTGATGGCAGAACAACCCAAAGCTCGCTATAGACGAGCATGACGAACAGAAGCCAGCCCTAAGAGTAACACTGTGCCGTCTTGTTACAATTTCAGACGGTTGTAGAATCACAGTCACGTGGATAGTAACTCGGTTAAATGTTTAGTTTTCTGTCTTTAAGTCGGGTTTATTCTCGGCGAATTGGTTGAATGTTTCGTCGTTATTGTAGAAATAATGGGCGAATTTATGCATCTCGAAAGTCTGACTTACGCACCTCGGAAATTGCATCTCTTGTCGCCCATCAATATAGGATGCCAGTAATTCTTACGTTCCCCTGTCGTATTTTTGTTTCCATGGGTGACGGCACATCGTGTAATAGGATTGCTCCGTTCGCTCTTTGCTTTCATTTCTGTGCTGTTCTATCTTTTTCTCATGCTCGGACTTCTGTTGAGACGAGCGTACATGTCGTTCTAAATTTGTATTTCTGTAATTTCATTTTAACGTAAATTGCTGGAGCATTCTCTTGTATTGTTAAAAAGTTCTTCAAGTCCTTTTGTACAACGATTGAGAAGCTCAAGAGTGAATCGGGTTTTTAGAAGTGCTATTCTATTTTTCGGTTAACTCAACTTGCTTGGTTAAGAGTTTTGCATGTGTTATGAGGTCTTGAAATGTAGCTTTTGTGTTATTATTAACATAGTATTCGGTATTAGACTACTAAACTCCTGTTCAATACTTATTTTAAGTATTCAAGGCTCGGTTCTTATTCAGGTACCTTGTGGTCGCTTCTGATGTGCAGTTTCAGCCTTACTGCTTAGTAAACGTGAGTGTGTTCAAACTGAATCCTTGATTTTCTGAATCCTTTGCGCTGTATTGATTTACTTAGACCAATAATTTTCAGGTTTTTTCTAGCCGTTGATTTTTTCGTGCACGCGTATCTGAGTCGTGTTCTGAGATGTATTTCGTATGGGATAGTGTTGTGTAAAAAAATTTTCTGATTATCATTTTCCAAAATTTATGCACAAAGAATTGGCCATTAAAAACAAAACCCAGTATTGAAATCGGTGCAACAGATGAATAGAATTATCATAAATTGAAATAGGACATTAAATAATTGATTAAGACCGTTCCATTCTAAGAAAAATTACTTGAATCTTAAATGATTTAGGTTATCATACACGATTTAAGTTATTACTCTTACAAGCAGAGGTGGGCAGCGCTACTTTGAAATGTAGCGGCCGCTACATTTCAAAGTAGCGCTGCCCAGCTCTGCTTACAAGGCAACGGTTTTGAGTTGATTATTTAATATCTTAGTTAAATTTGTCATTGCTTTATCCATCTGTTGTACAATTTTAGCATTAGGTTTTGTTTTAATGGTATTGCTTCGTAAATAATTTTTTGGAAAAATGAATAGATGTAGGAAATAGGTGAAGCGCTATACACGTATAGCGCTTAATTTTTGAAGATTTACTGATTTTATGGTCGTTAACGTTACCTCTTCTAAGGAGGCATACATTTTTGTGTGCAAGCCAAGCGTCACTTTCCTGATCGTGTTTTTTTCTACTTGCTACATTATAGTTTCTACGAGTTTTTACCTTGTGCCATTCCTTCGTCTCTGACGTGAAACTAGTTTTTTAAGTTAGAAACTAACAATCTCTGATTTATATTCTTGCCTCTTTAGTGTTGACTGCACATTGTTTACCACTTTTCCGCTCTGGTAAAGTTCTACTTCTATTTAACGTCAGTCTTGCTGATATTTTGTTGTTTTGCAGCGGTTGTAACTATACCTGCTAATTCTGTACGACTCAATGCAATTATGTAAGATTATTTATGGTTGTTATTGACCCGTTTAGGAGTATCACGTTCTTATATGCACATGTCACTTAAGGGTAGCCCAAGCTAAGCAAATTCATAGTTTTTTTCCGATTTCTAAATTAACACACGACTTAGTTGCATGTATTTGCCGAGAATTACACTTTTGATAGAAAATAAATAAATATTTGTCATGCGTTTCATCGTAGTTCTGATGGTTATATGCTTAAAGCAGAGTATTTAATTACATTGTGACTCAACAGCACCAGGATTTGTTTGTTTTTAGGCACTCACCAGTTATAACATACGCAGAAAATATAAGTAAATCTATTGACTGACGTGTAAAGCCTTACGTCTACGGATTTGATCCTTCTCAATTCATGTTCGTAAGAACAAAATATTCATTGATTTTAGATACTC
The DNA here is from genome assembly GCA_014899125.1 of Orchestia grillus. Lineage (NCBI taxonomy): Eukaryota > Metazoa > Arthropoda > Malacostraca > Amphipoda > Talitridae > Orchestia > Orchestia grillus. Next base: position 38,348 of record VOMN01015698.1, on the reverse strand, counting down.
GTTCACTGTTAGGCTACCTTAGCTTTAGATAGGCCTTCGGGACTTCTATCTTCTATGCCCACTTGCTTCTTTCCGTTTTCATTCCTTCTTCGCTATTTCTTATTTGTCTTTTCTCTTCCTTCTTAACTTGCTGTTTCTATGCGCAGGGGATCTTGCGTGGGAACACACCTTGTGCATAGATTCCTCTTTCTCCTTCGTCTATACTAAATGGTCCCTACTCTTTCGGTGCGAGATAGTCTGAGTTACTGAAGCGCTGCTGTCACCACCACCACTACTACTACTATTGCTACTACTAGATATTCGTTATTTTATCATTACCGAGAAAGGTTACTTTGAGTTTTGCATGCCAAATGTTTATGAAGCTGAATTTATTTATTGTGCGATGTTCACGTATATTTTATCCTATACTATAAGCTTTAAATGCAGTACCAGGAAAAGAACTTGAATATTTTGAGCAGCTTGCTCTCCATCGATTACACGCTTGTTGGTGCCTAAAAATGCGATAATCAAGGTTTTCTATTTTGTTTGCCTAGTGCAGAACTTCTGCAACTCATGAGTTTTGTAACGGAATTTGTTTTCGGTCCGTTACATAGTTCAGGTAGACCCTGAAGCACTGGTTATCAATGGTTTACCATAACTACTACTTGTCTGAGCTTTATTTTGTACCTGTTCAGATTCTTGACACTAGTTTAGCGTCGATATGTAATTTCGATCGTTTTTGTATTGGTATGTCTTGTTGCTATGGGGCTTTAAATTACATAATAATAATGATCTAGGCTCTGTAGGAGGGAGAAAATATGCCCTGACAGATATTGTTCTTCCTAATATCCTTCGTATCTTGGATGCGTAGCTGTGTGCTTAGCATATGAGGACTGGTAGGATTTTCTTGTTTGTCTCGTGGAAATGTGATAATTAGGTCAGGACGCACGTTTCTCAATTGATGACCTGAGAGACTAATTGTGGATTTAGCTGCAGTGGCTGTCGTAATCTAATGTGGATGTTGGTGAAAATGGTTTTAAATTTGATTAGTCTTTTTTCTAGTTTTCTTCTCTACTTCTGAATGAAGTTGCCAATATTTCATTTCAGAAACATGCTACTGTGGGACATTCTCTTCTGCATTACAATTCTACTCATTTGGTTTTGTGGGTACGAGGTGATGGCTTGTTTGTAGGTCGATGTGCTGCTTTCGATTGGTGCACGTGTTGTTCGATTAGTCTTATTAACAATGGTGATAGTAATTCCTGAGCTAGGAATAAAATATCGTTATTTTTTGAACTGTCTTAACTTGAAACTGTTTTAAAGTAGTGAAAGTCTGATATTTTTGGAAGGAAGCTTTGGGAATTTTGTAATTTCGTTTCTATTCTTTTTTTATTTTAAATTTTACTACTATCTTATTTCTCTATTAAAAATCAAAGTATTTTTCAAAATTGATTTATGGGGGGTTTTCCGTTCGTGAAATATTTAGATAATTTCTCAAATGATTTTAATTTGAAAAATTAGGTTCATAACGAATGAATGATTTTATTAACAAGTAGTTCAGGTACTTTGTTTTGCAGAGATGTTATATGCTGATGATTTTTGGGATCGAAACTGTTTTAATATCTTTTTCCATGCAACTTAGTATTGTTGTATCGAATACGCCGTTGAATTAGTGTTTAATTTATCGCCCCTTTAGTGAAAGAATATTGCTATTTTCTCCGTTTATATGCGCTCCTTTGTCGACTTTTATTTCTCAGGTTGTCATGACATTTCCCTTAATCTGACTGTCATAGTCCTACGTTTTTTGTAATTTTAAAAACTAAATGTTATCGTTTTTCACTCAGCTACTCGGCTCTTTAAAATCAAAGTTTTGGTAAACGGTACCAGTTTCACTGCCTCCATGACGGCTGCAGTGGCTCAACAAGGTCGACAACATATCTCTCTATTCGCCAGCTGAGTGCCAGTTTGTGTGGAGCTCGCCGTATATCTGCTGCGTGACCATGTGCTTTTTGTGTTATCTAGCGAGCTCGTCAGGGGTGCTAGTGCTCCATCATAATTTTGGGTGATCCTCAGTTTCGCTGTTATGTAGATATTTATGTTTTCAAAATTTTCTGGAAATTTGAAGTGTTCCACTTATCAATGAACAATATTTGGACGCATTACAAATCAAAGACTGTTTGAAATTGAGGGATGGCAGATGTAACAACGACAAAACCAAACCAGACCATCTGTCTCCACGTTGTCAGAGAATTGAAATTTTGTCGTTCCATAAGTTGACAAAATCATTCTTATGCTGTCAATTAAATTTGAGTATATCTGTATTTCACAATTTTTGAAGTTATGAAACTTGGTGATGAGTTATTTTCTCACTTTAACAAATAACTGGGAGTGAAAAATCAGAAGTGTTGATTTCGATGCCATCAATTCGTTGGCAAAGCATTCGTGTGTCATTGTGAAGTAACATATAAATTTTCAAATAGGAAAAGTATTCTAGCCCGTACATTCGAAATATAATCGCTTTGTATATTTGGTACTGAAATTCCATGAACTGACGTTGATTTTAGAGAAGACCTCTTGATGTTGAGTCAAGTAACCGTCCTATCAGACGCGGCGGTCTCCGTAGTTCTTAATGCTGAATTTAGTTGCGCTGGTTGTGAACATCTGTTGTGGATTCTAGTTTAGTAAGCGGCTCATTGTTGGCTTTCATTTTTTCTCTTTGGGTGTAGATGTTCACCGTCGCCTTTATTTCCTGTGTTTAGTTTTTAGTTCGAGGTAATCTAATGACCATAGAGCCCCCTTCTTGTGTTCCGGCCTTTTAGGAAATAGTGATGATATTAATTAATTTCGGGCGTATTTAGATTCTTTGCGGTATCATTTGACAATACTTCCAAATGCTATATTATGTATATAATAATTTTATTTTTTGTGAACGGAAATGATTGTTCTGTTTTATCAAAATTATTTTCCATATTGTAGCTCATATATGGGCACGATGCTATGCTCTAGCTTCGTAAATTGCACGTACCGATGTACCGACCAAAGGGCAGTCCGCAAGCTCAACCCCGACTCGTGAGAAAACTTGAATTTTCCGATTTCACGCGTTCAATATATGCTGACATTGTCTCCTTACAAAGCACTTTGCGGATCTTTGCTGAAGCACAACTAGGTACGCTTTTTTAATTTTAAGTGTTGTGTGCTTAATTAAGTGAAGTAGATCTCATCTCAGATTTTTTATATGTTCTGGGAATACTGTAGAGCGCCGTATTTCACGTCTCAATTCCCGAGACTTTTTTGAGACCTTAGTAATTCGCAAATTTTCACCTTGCATCACGAATTCAAGAAGTTCTTAAATCGCGCGGAAATTTTTGATTGACTTGAAACTTATATTTGCGCTGCTGGAATTGACCGAACAGTGTCAATTGACTGGAATGACACCGCTCACTCACGTGACTTAATTATTGTAATTTTTAATTTTGTCTCGATGCTGACGAAGATTTATTTGTACTAGTATTATGGGCAAGCTCTCTGTTCGTCGTTTTTGCACTTCATTTCTTTCCCAAGTTAGGCTTGTCTTATGTTATGTCTGGGATTAAAATGCTTCTTCTTACAATTAAATTTATGCATCATGGATTGGATTTTTTTCCATCATGTGTTGAGATGTAAATTTTCCTTACCATAATTATGATGGTCTTTTTGCACTTCAAAAAGAGTAAAACTGTGACATGACGTAAATATTAATGCTTAAATTATTCAAAATACTTGGTATTTAACCTCGCAAAAGGTTATTAAAAAGCAACATTTAAGTTTAGCGTTATTTACACAGGAGAACAAAAACTAAGATGCTAGGAATGAGAGAATATCATTCTTAATTGAGCTATCTAAAAGTTATCGATTGTATGAGAAAAAAATGAGCTGGAAGGGAGGCGACAGAGTTTTGGACTCGAATGAATTCGTGCAACAGCGGCTTTTCTGAAACCGCGATCAGGGTGCGTCGTGCTGCGATCGACTGCTGCATGACACGAGCACAGCAGGTGAACTGGAACGTGCATCGTTCACGAGTGGAGAAAACAGAGGGTGTGAAGCTGATGTAGTTTCGACATGTCGCTTTCGAAACGATCCTATAATGCAGCTATCAACAGTTTAAAAGGAGGATGACGCCGTCTGTCAATGTACAAAGCATGTAAATTTGATTCCTAAAACATGCAAACTGCGTTAACTAAAATCACAAGATTACAGCTGAAATTAAAAGCAGTTTTAAGACAGCCGTCTAGCAGCAGTACTCGCTAGTTAATACAAAACTTCGCTCATCTGTAACAATCACTTGCGACTCAAACTCTTTGTCATTTTCGAAAATCACCTAATTTTACACTGCCACTTCAGGCCAGGACATCTCTGGACTAGTGAGCCAGAATCACAGTGGCCTGAATGATAGCCAGATTGAAGATTGAGGGTGGAGAGTCTTAGTGGACTACGTGCTATTTTCCTAAATTGCACCTTTAGTTGTTTGGGCACTAATCTGTAATGAACTCCATATCTGCTAAATGTACATTTCTTTAATGGAAAGAATGAAGTTTCCTCCTATTGTGATTATTAAATTAATCAGAAGTTGACTCATCGAACCGATACGAACAGATAAATGATAACAGGAGTCATATTGACAAAATTTCGACAGTACACGGACTTTCCGTTCTAAACTTCGTCCAAAAAACGTGTTTCTACATTTTCAAAGTTTCGTAGTTACTCTTCTGGATTCAGTTCTTGACGAACCACAATGCTTATCCATATAGTTCAGGGAATAATGATAGAGCACTCTCTTACCAATTGACACATGGCTTTAATCATAACGTTTCAAAGTTGCTGAGATTTACCTGAAGGAAGAAGTCAGTGTGTTAATAAATTTTTTATTCGGGTTTCTTTACATCGACTTTGAATCATAAATCTCCATCAACTCCATTGAATCATAAATAGTAAAGTCCTGAGTTAATTTGTAGAGTGTTCTATCAATATTAACACCACTTCATTTTTCTTAGCGATGGCGTCGATGCATGAGCGTATGGGCGACCGAATTCTTCTTTAATACACTCCATGCCTTCACGGAAGTTGGCATCCGGTCATCCAAGAAATGTGTCCTATACATCTTACATCATGAAAGCATTTTGTAGCTATAATTTGTAGAAAGAAAACTATTTTTAAATTCTAAATCTTGCTTCAAAGATAATGCAGTCTAACACTACCATTTGGCAACCGTAGTTACGAAATTCTTTTTCTCGACTTGGATGTCACTTACTATAAAACTTGCATAGTAACACTGACGTCAAAAACTGCACTACCTTACGTACCTCCTAAATGGATGCAGTGTAACATTTCTTGAGAAAGACTTGGCTCATACAACAGCAATACGAAAGTTGGACCAGGATATTATAAACTTTTCAATGGTTAAGTTTAGCACATAAGAAATAATTTTAGTGAAGATGGAATTCAAGTGTTTGAACTGAGCTGGAAAGATTTAGAGTACTTATTTATCTGAACAGCAGTTCATAAATCACAGCTAATAATCTCACTTATGAAGAGCTCTATAATACCTAAGTCGGTCAAAAAAATTAGGCTGACAAAGCAGTACCTAGACTACATCGAGCATCTTCACCTTCCCTGCTACATAAAAACGATGTTTGAAAAATCTTACTTATAGGAAGACTACATGACTGAGTAAAGTTGACTCGAATTTGGCTGTAAGTTTAAACTATCTATACATTTCTGACTAAACGATGTAGTGTTTATCGCACACTAGCTGCAATAAAATGCCACAATTATTACACTTCCGGGTGCATTTTTGACATTTGAAATAGCATTCCTTGTTCTTATGTTGAAGTATGCTTTCAAAGTGCTGTTTTCGTATCATTACATTCTATGAATCATGCATCTAAACTCCTTGGCACTGTGCCATGACGCACGCTTAAGTGCATCTTGCTTTGTTTTCATTTCATACTTGTATATCGGATAGGGACTATAGTTAAATTAACCGAATAGTTCTATCATAAAAAGCACATGGAACTCAACCGTCGCCATGATGAGATTGCAAAGCCTCGGAGCTGCTCGACTGGATGGATACCCCTGTGTCGCTACTGCAACGTGCTGAGGCAACTACGTCCTCGTCGTCCTGCAGTTTTCTCCGCAACTGCGGCGAACCCTCGGGAGTGCCTGGCCTTACAAGCACTGGCGTAGCTCTGTAAGAATCCGGCTCTCCTTTATCACAAGAACGTATCTCGAGATCTTTTCGATGTTGGGAATGAGAAGTGGATACGTGTTGCTTAGATTCTTTAGATGTAACATCTTCCTCGGTGGAAGATGAAGAATCTAAAGTAGTGTCTGGGACTTCTTGCAAAGTGCTGGATACTTCTCCTGTGTGAGCTATAATGTAGTTTCCTCTACCTTGATATCCTGACGAATTGTCAGTGGACGGAGAGGATTGACGGCCGTCGGTGTGACTACTCTCACCGTCAGGCAGCAAGCAGTTGCTGACGGCCTTTTGATCCGTGAAACAACCTGAATCTCTCGAAGATGACGACGTATTATTGGTGACGCTTGCCTCTGACACGTGGCCGACGATGCTGTTTTGTTCGTATTCCAAAATTGAGGCAACGGCGGCCAAAAGCTTCTCCCGCGTATCGGGCTCCCTGATGCCAAGATTGTCGAGGTCTTGCTCGTCTACTTCTCGGAACTGGTCGAGCGTCTCGTATCCGTGCAAGATGAACATCTGCTCAAAGAGAATTTATTGAATAAGATCATGATTTTTACCTGTATAACTCAAATAACCAGCACATACAGTGCCTAGATATACATACTTTCACAGCTCTCTTTCTGATATATTTTAAAAAAATTGAGCTTTGGTTTGGAGTGAAGAGTACATGCAGCTAGAAGATATATTTATCAGTATATTTAAAGAAAACCTAACAAAATTTCTTGACAACCAGAAAATCAACTAAGCAAAATATTTATAGGATAAAGGTATTTGGTTAAGACCAAGATCACGTCATTCGTGGCGTGACCTTCATCTGCAATAACAGGGAGCGGACACAATTATCGTAACTAGAAACTAACTTTTGACACTCAGGTACTTTGTTCCCCTCTTGTATACAGATGATCCTCAACTCAGCAAGGTTCTTTAGACTCCTTTCGAACAGCAGATTATAAACATTCGCCACCAATTTTCAACAGGATTGAGGTGAGACGATTGGCTAGGCTATGGAAGGACACTTATTTTCTTATTGCGAACCTTCCCTTCGTTAATTTCACCTAATGTTAGGAGTCGTTGTCTTGCTGAAAGATAGGGTACCTCAGCTTTAGATAGGCCTTCGGGACTTCTGTTACTGAGTTTCTGAAGTGCTGCTTTCACTACTACTACAACTACAACTTGCTGAAAGAGCCACTTGCGCCGGCCGTAGAATTTTCATGCGCTTGGAAATAGATTGTGGTGCGTACACATTTAACTATTTATTTTTCCAACGATGATGTAAAGCTCCCACACACCATGAAGAGCAAAACAGCCCCTCATTATGACGTTGCCTCTTTCATGCTTGACGGGAGGGATTGTGTTCTGGTGATCATAGGCAGATCCCTGTTTTCCTCCAAACATGACGAGCGTTGTTTCGATCGATATGTTCAATTCTGCTTTCGCCGGACCATACAACCCGTTCCCAAAACACGATTCCTTTGTCAATGTGCTCTTTGGCAAACGTTAAACGATTTTTCAATTTTCATATGCTTCGCCATAAGAAGAGGAGTTCTTAGCATAAAGAAGGCATGTAGACCACACTTTGTTGCAATTCTCTAACAACAGTTTATCGACTAATATGAACTCGTTCTAACTCCAGTTCATTCTGAAGGTATGAACGGGTTGCCACGAGCTCATTCGTCACCTTACGCAGCATATAGCGTCGAGAGCGGCCCGTAATCATGCGACGAGCTGCGACTCTTCGCAGATTGTAGATTGTTATTGCCACAGTCTCTCCGTGTTTCTAAACTATTGCCCTAACAATTGAGTTTGGAACTATAACTCGTTCAGTAATTTGCTTGCAAGTTAATTTTCCATTACGAAGTCTAACTATGTTCTTTCGAATAGCTTCGGGCATTTCTTCGACATTCGGTGTTATATTCACTGAGCATCCATCTTCAACAAAATCTAGAGAGGTAATAACTGTGTCGCTCGTAGTTTGTTTACATTACATGTCCTGCTGAAAGCTGTTTAAAGATTTTTTTAATCAAGATACCTAAATCGTGCAATAAAATAACACTGATTTAACATGATGTAAATTTTGGTCTAATGCATTTGTCCCACGTGTTTTGTTCTTTAGTTGATTTTTTTTGTGGTCAATAAATTTTGTTCTCTTCTGTTAAACTATTCTGGTAAATAAGTGTTCTCTGAACTACCTATACTCCGTACCCCAAACCGGAGCTCAAAATTTTCAAAATATATAAAATAATAGAGTCGGGCAAATACTTTTCTCCAGGCTATGTATGGAGTATTTTTGCAAGGAAACGGTAAATTATACATTTAGAATTCTAATATTTTATGCGTTTGGCTAAATTTTCATAATTCACATTCGCATAAAAAAGAAGAGAATTAGATGTCTAAATAGTTTGAAGCTCCCTATCGTCATGAAATGCGAACCAAAAAGAATGAAGAAAAACATTTACTGCGGACTTTAAATTCTTAAAGTCTGTAATAAATGTTTTTCTTCTATGAGATTTTATGCACAAAGTGTGTTCCCGCACAGGATCCCCTGCGCATAGAAACATCAAGTTAAGAATAAAGAGGAAGAAAAGACAAAGAAGAGATTGCGAAGAAAATGTGAAAGAGCTAAGTGAGCAAAAAAAATGTACGTCTGGAAGGCCAAGCTACAGTTGAGGTAACCTAACAGAGGCATTCCTCCATCATTACCTGCAAGAGATGGCTTAGCTTGAAGTGTCGAAGTAGCGCCTCGACGGAGGCGTGAGGAAACTGTTCCAATGGCGAACTTCTCTGCCCGCGTAGCCGACGATGTAGCCGGTCTCGCTCCGTCTCTTCCTCCACTAAAATAAACTTGAATTCTCCCACTCGCCCGTCCACGCAGCCTCTCCATTGACCGGAGGGACTCTTTGATATTATATCGATGACGTCTCCCTTCTGGAAAACAACGGAACTGAGTAAAAGATGCTAAAATGAGCAATCCATAAGGATTCTTAAATCTTAACGTTAGGTGGCGTTTAGAATTTTTCACGAGATATGGAAATCGCACAGGTTAGAATTCGTAGAGAAATTATTTTACGAGTACATACTAGCATTTCTTATATTTTTAACTTGATACCGGAAATCCATCGCTTACATTGAATTTGAGGAGGTCCACGTCATAAGGGGACGGCTGAAAGTCTGTGAGGGCGACAGCGCGTCCAATGAAGGGACCCGTGTAGGGGGCGGGAGGAGGTGGGGAGGCAGAGGAGTGTGGGCCTCCACTATTAAGACGCTCTGCTCAATTATAACAGTCATTACTCAGGACATCCGCGCAATTTGCTTGTTCTGTAGCTTCAAGGTAGTATGCTCACCGAACAGTTCATCTTTTGTGGATTACTTTTTCAAGTCGAAGCATTTAAAATTCGAAACCAAATGATTTGGGTGATACATGTCAATGACACATGATACATGTCAATTTTTAATACATCCGTGACCAACTGGTTTGAATAATATTTGTATATTCAGCATTTTTTCTCGATGATTTATCATTTAAAAAGTGGTTTATTTTTTAAAACGGCCCCATCTACAACCAAATCGTTAAAAACGCAATTTTACTGTTTTAAAAATATAAAAAGTCTGTGCCGTCCGGCTTATTGATTCCGGATGGCTGTTTGCCAGATTTGAGCTCTAAACGTAGTCAGTGAAAATTTATATTTGATTTTCAGATAATTGTTCACCATTCAGAGACTTGAGTCGCTAACGAAGGAATAAAAAATCAGTTGATGCAAAAGCTAGAATACACAGTAGATACGGCAGAACAAATTAGTCTTGATTTTCAGAAAACTGTTCACTATTCAGAGACTTTTGCTGCTAACGAAGGAATAAAACATCATTTGATGCAAAAAGCTAGAATACATAGATACTGTAGAACAAATTAGTCTTTGGGGAATACTTTTCTTTGCACGATCTTTTCGTAATGCGGTGTGTGTTAACATTAGGAAGAACAGCGTTTCTTTCGTAGAGGACTTCGGCGCAATTCTCAGCACGATTTTTGCATACTGTCTATGAAATGAGTTTGCATTTATCGTTCGGTTGCGACTAAAAAGCTTGAGATGAATATTATCACGTGATCTCACCATGCGCACAGCAAAACTTTTCCAATGGAACTTTTAGTTCAAATTACAACGTATCCTTACTTTCTGCTCAAATATGAATGAAAACGTTCTCTTTGACCAAGTAAGTTACTGTTAATGTTTGAATACTGAAGTTCAAAATGCCCTTACGGTTTGTTTCTGAGTAATGGAAATTTCTCATTAACAAAGACTGAAGAATAATTCTTCACTTTAATATTTTATCATAAATATCCACCGTTAGCCCGTCAGGCAATAGGGTAGGTTAGTTAGGTTTGTCTATCCTATGCTATGGGGACTAGCGCACCCAAGGGAACACTATTAGGTTATCTCAGCTTTAGGTAGGCCTTCGGAACTTCTATCTTTCGTGCCCACTTTGCTTCTTTCCGTTTTCATTCCTCCTTTGCTATTTCTTATTTATCTTTTCTTCCTCATCCTTCCTAACTAGCTGTTTCTATGCGCAGGGGATCCTATGTGGGAACACACCTTGTGCACTGATTCCCCGTTCTCCCAAGTCCATGCTAAGTGGTACCTACTCTTTCGGTGCGAGATAGTCTGAGTTACTGAAGCGCTGCTATCACCACCATCACTACTACTACTATTACTTCTACTACTACTGTTCAATGTTAGCGTACCTCGATGCCAAATCGACAGGGAAAGATTTGTAACAGCAGACGTCTATTCATCAAACTTTTCAATGACGTTATCACTGATAGAGAACGAGTTAGAATTTATTATTATACTAAAATTTACTACCACTATAAAATGAGGAACGTAAGTATTCAATAACGAATGAATTTTGGGAAGCCACTCAACTAGTTTGGATAAAATACGAGCACTAACATGAGTAATTAACAGATTGAATTGAAACCCTAATTCTTGCACGAGTGTTGCAAGTATACAACTACAATGTCAGTACCAACTTCGATCGAGGTTTGAATTATTTTATTCTTCGCACCACGGAAGTATGAATCAGAGCGTAAATCCAAACGGAAGCGTCCATGTAAGTTCAGTGGAGTACTCACTTCGTAGGGCGACTCGGCCGGCAGGATCCGCCGCAGCGTCGACAGCACCGTGTGGAGGTCTGGCGCGGGGGTCGGGGGCCCTCATGGTAAGCTGGCCGTCTGAGACCACACAGCGCGTCATCAATACTTGCACAGTTTGTTACGAGCACAACAGCTAACTTTAAGCTTATGCACTGTAGATCAAAGAGCTAGAGACTTGAAATAGTTACTACCTGATATCATATGAAACTTTGAGTGATTTGTTATACTAATACTGAAAAGATTATTGCGTGCATGATTCTGCTTAATTCAAATACAAATTTGAGTACCCAAGCAAACTCAGTCTTTAGGGGGCAACGTTTCCTCACCGTAACTAATGAAGCTACCCACTCGGATTGCAAGTTATTTCTATCATATGACTAAAATATGGAGAATTGTTTCTTCAAAATGCAATGCAAATTTTTACTAGCCATAGCATTGCATTTTCTTTGTAATTATACTAACAAATCTCAGGAGATTCACAGCGTGAGCGTAAAATGAAGCTCTGTAACCGTCAACGCTAATCTCTCCAATTACTTGTTTTATCCATTTTGACCACCGGCAGCTACGGATATAGTTTTATTAATAGTTTTCTAATAAATAGCTTTTTTAAATAGTTTTTTTTCTAAATAGCGACGCTAAAAGTGACTATTACAACACAAAATTGAGGAAATAAGTAAAAAAATCTTAATTCGCACACGAAAAGTTACTTTATGCACAGCCGCTCATTTAGGTCGTCACTTACAATACCGTAACAGAAAACCGAACGGCAGTGCAACGTCACTAATAATTCAGATACCATCAAGTGGCATCCGGGTCTATATAACACGGAATGAATCAAAGAATTTTTCAGCTACTAAGCTGAACTAAAAATCTTGAGCTGATGCGCTACTCTAGCAGATAGAAATTCAGCAATTTGTGAAACAATTATCGTATTGTATGTACCGATCGTGGAATGCGAAATATCAATTAATACGTAAAATACTAAACAGATCTTTTTCACAATAATTCAGTAACTTTGTATTCATTTCATTTCACTACCAATTAAAGACCGACGAGTGCTTGCTTGCCGTGGTGGTTTACGTCCTAGAGAAGATCCTCATGTTTTATCATTCTCAACAGTATATCAGTGAGGTTAGAGGGCTATCTGCATCCTGTAAAATAATTCCCGTCATTACGCTAACAACCACAGAGGTTGTCAATGTAGCCAAAGAAAATAAAAAAACTTAATAATCCCTTAGACGTGGATTCAGGAAATACTTTTAAAGGAACTATTCAATAACTCAGTACAGAGGTTTCTGATCAAAAATGTCCGGCTTAAGAGCGAAGTGGGCATAGCTCAGGAATTTCCTGCGTGAGACGCGTACAGCGTCTCTGTGTGACTGCCACCACAGAGGGGTCTTTGATACTAAGCACTCGCACTGTTCTAACCTCGTGAGAAATCTGTGCAGTGTTTTCGAGCCACAACACCACACACACAAAATTTACTTTACTGGGCAAAACATATTCCGCTGAATTTGAACGTTAGAATTCTTCTTAACTCGTTGTCGATGATTAGGTACTCATTTTTACGTGTAAAAGTTGTGAAATATACTTTTTAATCTGCGTCAAAAAGTAATATTTTCCTTAATTTAACTTCATTTACTAAAACAAGCAGACTTTTTCGGTTGCATTTACATCAACATAACGGTTTGATGCCGTACAGCTGATGAAATCGAATACTGCATATAATGAATAGTGTCATCAAAATATATGCGAATTAGTTCAAAGCTATAAAAACTTAAATATAAAATAATATGGCCACTTGATAGTGTTTGTTTACCGATATATGTCCTCATGAGAGAATTTTTTTTAGCCAACGGAGACGAAGCAAAAAAAATATTCACTGACTAAGAATGCAGCTTTGATACACAATTGTATGCCCAATGGGTTAAATAAGTATTTGTAACGTACCACATAAACTATATTTTTCGATATTAAATATATTTAGGAAAACCTTGGAGAATTATGAGTCCTACATGAGAGAGGGCATTATTAACCACATTAGGTATGTTTATTGAATAAGGATTGATTTGAAAATGTTAAAACATCAACGAAAATAGGAAAACAGGGTGGTAGGTAAGTATTGGTAACATAATATTCAACAATAATAATACTTGGTCGCATAGCCCTTATAAGCTGCAACCGCTTGCAGGCGATGCTTGTACGAAGAGATGAGGGTTTTGCGGAAGTGCAGAGGTATTTTCTTCCACTATTTAAGGTAGAATTGTTTCCATTCATATAGATTTGATGATTTCCTCACTTCAACGTGACTCCAACTGTTTCCAAATATTTTTAATTGGATTAAGATCTGGCGATTGTGAAGGTCAGTCTAAAACCCTGACCCTCTTGGCTACAAAGCTACTCTGAAGTGTATTACGACTTGTTATTAGGGCCGTTATCTTGTTGAAACACCTATTTAAGTCTTTTCAACCCGAGCATATGAACAGAAGGCATCAAATGTTCAGACAATATTTCGCAGTTTCTGGTCGAATGGTTCATTTAATGACATAGAGTCGTCCTGGGCCTGCAGAGGAACAACAACCCCATAACATGATGCTTCAACCACCATGCTTCACTGTTGGCAGGGTGTTTCGTCGTTGCGTGGAAGTATTCGGTTTTTGGCAAACAGTCTTCTCGTAATTATTGCCAAACAGGTCGATTTTTTCTCATTTGACCATGGAATAGCATCAAATAGTCGCCTCCTTCGTTGATAAAAGCATTTGCATATTGCAATCGATATCCATGTTCTTTCTTCAGCAGTGGGACTTTGCGAGCAGCGAGTTTCTTCGGAGTTTCTATACGCAGAACATTGCTAATGGTTTGCTTCGATACGTTCACCCCTGCCGATGACGAGTGTTCTGCTAATTCTCGGTGATATATCTGAGGGTCTTTCTTAACCACTGTGACACATTTAGAGTGATCTCGTTGTGATATTTTAATTGGAGCACCAGATCTTGCTTTATTGACCGCAATCCCTTCAGATTTCCATTTCTTTATAATGACCTGTACAGTGTTTATAGGAATAGAGAATTTCCTGGATATTTTTCCTATAACCGGTGACAGCCTTATATTCTTTTAAAATCATAATCCTCAATACTGTGGTTCTTGGATTTTGGCATCGTGAGAATTCTGACACTTGTTACTTGGGCAGAGTCTGTTACCTCACTGAAAACCAAATCGGTCAATGTACCCACCCAGACTACGTAGACTGTTTTGGAATTTTGTAGAAAACGGAAGAACATGTTGTTCATTTTTAACATGGTTTTGGTACTGAATTGAGTCATTCAAGGATTTTAATTTTGTTACCAATAATTTTTTGCCTCCCTGTATTTTTATTTCGATTGTTAATTGTACATTTTCAAATAAATTCTTGTTCGGTAAACATTACCTATGTTTTTAAGTGTGCCCTTTACCTATGCCCTTTCTTTCGTAGGATTTAAAATTCTCCAAGGTTTTCTGAATTATACTTAATAACGAAAAATGTAACTTACTTGGTGCATTACGAATACTTATTTGACCCATTGTACCTTTCAGTTCGTGAATTGCTAGTTAAAGGTAAAATTGAGAAAGTTCTGAACATCATTTGCGAATTTTCGTTCCCAGAAATTTTTATTGCAATATCATGACGTAAATTTTTTCGTGAAGTGTTCACTAATCGCAGGAAAACTACAATTCTCACTAGTCGTATTAAATGTTACCGCTTGATTGTGTAGAACAACAGTATATTATGGTATTTCTGAGAGTAATGTGAACAGTACTCAATTACCATCACTGCTTCCGTAGGGCGCGCCACGAGGGCTTTTCACTTTGGAGATTTTCTTTTGCATGTCCTTGCGAAGGCCGCGAAACCTGTCCATGAGTGACGCCGAGTCTGATTTCTGCACAAAATTTATTAGACTTCAGAAAATGAGTGACCATGAGTGACGCTGAGCCCGACTTTTGCACGAAATGGATTAGACTTTAAAATACTTGAAATGGCGTACCAAACAAATCAAACCTGCGCAAATAAACAAGAAGAAGAATTTTATGATTACATTTTCACCAGGGTCACCATGGGAACTTTTCACTTTTAAACAATTATTTTTACATCAATTGGCCACTACCTTAACGTATATATTTTAATAAAAACGAGTCGTACCATCATTTTAGCTGACACGACTGGTTTCATTTTTTCATTTTTGGTTTATTTTAAGTTGATAAAACTAATAAAATAAAATCATGTACTACGAAATATTATCGCTATTATTATTATTATTATTATTATTATTATTATTTAAACTTTTTCACAGCAATCAGTTGCTGGTATGTATTTTTTTTTATTATTATTATTATTATTATTACTACTATTAATTAGTTTAAAGCTCCGTAGCCGCACCAAAGGCGATCTTAAGAAAGCAAAAAGAAGGGACTATTTAGTATGGACTTCAGAATCTATGCACAGGTGTGTTCCCACATATGATTCCCTACGCATAGAAACAGCAAGTTATGAAAGAAAAGGAAGGAAAAACAGATAAGAGATAGCGAAAAAAAGATGAAAATTGAGAGAGGCAAAGGGGACACGAAAGATAGAAGTCCCAAAGGCCTAAATGGTAACCTAATAATGCTCTCCTGGGGTCGCTGGTCTCCCATAGCATAGGATAGACAAACCTTAACTAACCTTATTGCCTACGGCCCTCTGAGGGGTACTACCTAATAACTATAATTTCAAATAACGTGAAATATAGATTATTTCAACTCTTTACACTTCAGTTTTATCTCGAATGATAAATGTTATTTATATTTGTTAATGCGTTTTACATCCAATAAAAAAATTCGTATCCATAATTCTTCAGAATTAGAAATTAGTCTCTTCATCATTTTTTCCGTAAACATTAATAGGATCAAGAAATAATGAAGTGCTACTTGGTCATTCAAAAAAATCTCTCAGTGTTCATTAGACTTCAGCTGCAGTACATCAGAGCTTTTAAGCATATTAGTCTGAAGACGAAAGCTGTAGGTACAAAACCAATCTAATTCATTTTTTAAATATTGTTTTCAGAATAAACATTTGTCGCTTATTTGTATACTACCACATTACATGGGAAAAAATCAATTGACTAAACGATTGTTGTCAAATATCGTGAAAATCTTCGGTTAACCGTAATGAACTATCAGATAAACTGTGAATTTTCTTATCCTACCAGTGCTGAACGGCAAAGATTTCTGCCAAGTTAGATATGACTATTTTTAAGTCCTTTTTATTAATAAATTTCGGCATAACTGAGTTAATGCACTAATGCAACCTTGCAGTCTCCATGTCGTGTAAGTTAACAAGGGTTGAGAGTCGTCTAACCCAAACTTATGAGACCTACACAAAATACGTATGTCTAACGATTGTGTAATTTCGCGATCATTGAATCAAATTCATTCTCTTATTAATGACATTCCATTCAGTCTGAAATTAAAGGACATCCATTGGACTTTTAAGATTTGGATAGAAGATAACAGTAATTTATAAAGAGAGACATGAGTTCTATAAGACATAACGTCGAATACTATGGCAGACTGCGCAGTAGCTGAAGTTGCAGATAGAGGCTTCACAATCGCACCTTTGTAATGGAGTTCTTATTTAAACACACTGCCTTCTTCTTCTTAAGTGTCCCGGCCTAGTACCTTTAGAAACGCTAGAGAGCTACCAGCTATCAAGACGAGTAATTTTACACTTGAAGAATTACGCATTATATCACGAGGAAGCTGCGAAGAAAATTAGAACACTAAGAAGAGGTTCTTTCGTGCTAGTTCACGGTAAGCCAACATACGCAGTTTAGTCAGCCAACAAATGACATCGCAGAGAACATGTGAGCATTTCAACATTTCTCACACCAGATGTTCATTAGAGCACGAGAACAATTTTTTGGGGAGCTTGATGCATATTTAAGCGCTTAAAACAACATGCTTTAAGTTTGAGGGTAACTGTATACCGCATACAGCAACTGATCAAAAAATTGTATTCGTCTTTAATTAACTGGACATTTTTCTTAATGTACAAAAATGTACATCGTATTCATCCACTTGATCAATCAACTTGAGTTTTTGTAACAAAAGCTATGGAGATGAGCAAGCTTTCAACCAAAGCTGGCCGGGAGAAAACACTCGGTTACGATTCAGCATTACAGATTCCAAAGAACCAGACAGGTACAGTTTTCAATGACTTTTATTTTATTGCCACAAATCTGAGACGCACCATAAATGCGCATCCCCTTGCTGACGGTTAAGCAGCGAGTCAACAAAGGCAAAAGCAGTAGAGCAGCCGAGGCACCTTCGCAGCCTGATCACAGCCTCACTGCACACAAGCACCTGCCGTTTTTCGCGCAGTGAACTCAGCTCGGCGAGCTCTGACGGAATCACACCACGGAAGATGCATTCAAAAATTAGGCCTTCCACATGATGAACGAGATACAGTCATGACTTGGCAAAGTTCGTGCGATATTTATTGACCTCAATTCACAGTTTCTAATTGCACGTTCTCACCTCAGTGAGAATCTAGAAAATATATTAATAAAGCAAAGACTACTGTTAAAATTTGATGGGCGAACCGATTCACAGACCAACACATAAGAACGCTATCACAGTGAAATACAAACAAAAACTAAGCACAATTTTACAGAAAATATATTTTTTTGCTGGATAGTGCAAAATTTTAGAGCAATTTCTACGTTTTTTTACTGGCGGAAAATATCCATACACAATCAACTTTTAAGCGTACACGATGGCGGCAGAGCACCGACAACTACGTAGAGCTCAGAGCCGTCGGAGGTTTGGCACTGGAGCTTCGGATGGTGATGTGACCCAGCTACTCTGCAGTAAGCTTGACTAAAATTACAACACATATGCACATGATGCAATAGTGATGTGAACGCGAGGTCATATACCCTGGTTCATTGGAAAAGTGTGAACTGAACAGGATATCATGAAGAGAAAAATTAAGAAATTTGAGCAACATTATGCCCATATTTGACCCAGAGGAGTTCAAGCCATTTAAACGAGTAACAGCTTTATAGCTAATTTAAAAAGGTTGCGCATAAAGCTCGAACAGAATACTCAATCGTGACGCAACAAGGTTATACGTACAGCGAGGATACCTACTGTCATCAGAGTAAAATGAGGGTTTCGCAAAAGCTATTTTGAGTCAAAAACTGTTCTATTTTTTTTAATCTTTTCAGAACTGTTTAATTGTTATGCACTTCAAGAAGCAACATATGTGAGCTTGAGAGTTGAAAAACGACATTTACCAGTAAAAAACAGTTTCATTTTTAGCCGCGGATCACTCTCAATTCGACTAAAATTCCCTTCATATTCGTCGATTCATTCTCATTACCGATATTTATCTTTAATACATTCAAACAAAGCGCATGAAACCTTCAGTGAAGTAAGCCATAGAAACAACATTCAGGTTTGAGATAACAGAAAAAATATTAGTATATAAGAAAAACAAAAAGAGGTAAATATTCACTAGTTAAATGAGGAGCTGCGAGCTGAACACGCAGAGTAAATTTCTTGATTTTGTAGATAATGTTATCCCACACTCCCCTACAGGGGTATCTTGGTGGGTAGGTGGTAGGTGAGGCTAAAGCTTTCGAAACGTGGGGTTAAAAGTCGAATGAAAATGTGAAGATTCCCACCATTGCGTGGCCACTTGAGAATGTTCCCCAGTACGAGCGCTAAGCAAGCCGTGGCGCCAAAATGGGGCATCGGCATGTTCAGCTCGGAGGGCCTCAAACAACAATAACGCCCATCCGTAGCAAACTTTGTTTGAGCCGTAAAAATGGATCTATGTAAAATAATGAAAGAACTATCAGTGTATGCGATCTATCACTATAACATACGCACTGGTGGTTGCTGTACCTGCAACGAACAAATTCGAAAATATGAATGGTAACTCAAAATTTCCAAACATAAGTGGTTAAAATGTCGACATCAGTTCACCTACGAACTGCTAACGGACCCCAAGAAGCAGAAGCTGGAGGCAACGCTCACATGAGGTCAAGGCTGTCACTGTTATTCCAGCGCATCTTCGCCAGCCGTGGTCGTCTACAGCGATCTCAGAAAAAGTGGCAGCGCAGAAAGGCCAGTGAACAGTTGAATTATATTGTACTTCTGAGTACATGTAGATATGTTTTAAAACAGTCGTGTTCCACCACGAATTATAAAGAAATAAACTAGAGCATTAGTTACACCTTCAAGTATTTACTCTTCTAAAGTTATGAGTGCACAACATAAATAAAAACTACAGACAAATAGTCCAGCTTTTCATTAAAAAAGCAATCAATACCCAAGTCCAGGAATATAATTTAAGTAATGCACCCACTACAATAAGGTTACAATCTTAGGTTTACCAGGCTCTGCTTTAGTCCGTAGCGGTGAGCCGGAGGTAGGGCGAGTCGCGAGACTTACCGAGTTTTGGTACATCTCTAGTCGGAGACGAAGGTCATAAAGTACGTACTTCACAGGCTTAAAGCGTCGGTCATATTGAACCTTTAAACGTAAAGAATAGATTTCAACGTAATAAGATTCCAAATATTTTTTTGAAAAATGAATAGAATTACTTTTCCATGACCACAGTAACATACAGTATTCGTACTGAGTAACTACGCCTACTGAACACGTATCAATTCCTGCCAAGTGAGACAAGGGGTAAGTGCACTGCAAATATGGAAATAAGAGATAAACAGTAACCTTAGTAAAAATATAAATACTACTCCAAAGCCTGATTTCCTTCGCATTAGGCGGTGATCGAATAGATAAGCGAAATATTATTACAAGAACTGTAGTTATTCTATAACTGATTAAGAAAATCTGATATAGAATTGTGTATGACGTAGACGTAAAAATACTTTAAATTAGACATGCTCCCTACAAAATTTTGAACATATATTCCTAGATAAAATTAACGTTGATAAGGCCGAATAGTTACCGGCATTTCTGGTGATTTTTATGCTGTATACGGAATTATTTGAACTACATTCTAAACAACACTGGAGATGAAGCACTCAAGTTTTTCATGCGTTTTTAAAACGTAACTTCTGCGAGATTACGATCCTTAGGATATTATATGATATTATTGACTCACAAGATCTTATGGACCCTGCGAATAGCGTGTACCCTCAGAAAACTATGAATGTCATTAACTCATTGCATGTCTGTTAGCCAGCACATGTCTCAAGTTTTAGTTTTTCATAAAATTGTTTTCTGATACGGCTATTTCATAATGTTTACAAATTACTAATTTAAAAAAATATCTATTTCCCGGTTTTACACTTAAAATTTTCGGAATGGTCTCCTAGTTCATTGCTAAATCATTGTACATGAGTGACCAGCAGTGTATACTGTAGATAAGATTATTAGTTTAAAGCTCCTTTTCCACATGAAATGTCATTTAAAGAAAGCGAATAAAAAGGACCATTTAGTATGGACTATAGAGAACAGAGAATTTAAGCACTATAGGTGTGTTCTCATAAGGATCCCCTACACATACAAACAACACGTTAAGAACGATGAGAAAGAAAAGACAAAGAAGAGATAGTCAAGATGTGAAAATTGAAAAGCAAAGAGGGCACAAAATATAGAAGTCCCGAAGTTGAGGTCATATAACAGTGTCTTCCTAGAGACACTGGTTCTCATAGCACAAGATAAACAAATCTAATAAGCCTAACCCTATTGCCTATGGCTTACTCTATACCCCCTGAGGTAAATGCATGAGTAAAAAAAGAGTTCATTAAGTGGACTAAACAAGTAAAAAAAAGTTCATTTATCCGTTTTGGATAAGGAATCCAAAAGCTAGAACCAGAATGACGAAAATATCCCGACACTTTCTGCCAAGTTTACCTAACTTATGAAACAAACATTTCTAAATCACACGAAGACATTTTCTCGCACTGCCGACACAGCGCTTCAGACTTGTAAGCAACAAACGTACACTCCGGTATCACCGAAAATAACTATATAACCGAAGAATTCAGTACAGGTTATATCGGAATTAAATCAGAATTAAATTTTTACAGTGAACTCTTTGAGGTGAAAATTCTAACTACAAATTCCCTACCTTACGTAAGATTGGGGAAGTCATACGCAATTCTCATGCCAAAATAATCGCTTGATTTTCCTATGACCAGAGTCTCGCTTTGATGTAGTTACTACCGTACCAAAACGGGTGAAATTCGGTACAGCATAATCATGCAGACCAGAAACCATCGGGTATAAGATAAAGAGAAAAAAATGAAGGAAACGCTAGACCTTGACAGGTTCATACGACGAATTCTTTAGCGTGAGAAGAAGATTGAGCTGGAGGTCAGTGACGCAATTACGCACTCGTGAAGTGAGTGGGTGCCCCCCAGCGTGACGCGTGTTGGCGCCAGACATTAAAAATGTCAATTTGAAAAGCTGGCACAGACACTAAAATGAAGGTAATTTTGCTTATTATTAAATTAGGATTCAAGCTTTCGGTGAAAAGTAAACCAGCTTAGTAACTGCACAATGGTGAATTCAGACAATAGGACTATCTTTGATAGCCGTGCTCAGCGAACATTAAACATTGCTTGTCATAGTTACGCAGGGTGTTATTCAATAGGTAACATCTTGAAAGCTCATCTTTAACAAAAAATGGACAATTGGGCAACCAGTGAAGAAATGATGTTAGTCAGCTCTCTACAAAAATTCAACTCTAAAATAAAATGTTTTTCTCATCGAAACTTCCGAGTTTGCTTGAAATAAATTGAAGACAGCACAGGACTTACCCGGAGCTCCAATTACTTTATGGTTTCTATCATAAGTGAATTCTGGCTTACCGACTGAAATTAAAATTTCCATAATTTAAAAGCCTGCCTAGAATTTTTTATTTAGAGCCAACCATGGAGATGCTGATCGACGAGAATAATGTTGAGAGTTCGCATAGATGTGTGAAACTCCCTTTAGTGTTAAAAATTAATTCATAAAATAAATAAAAAAACACTAGGTCATTTCCTGAAAATCCAACGCATTGCTACTTTATCAACGTTAGTATTTAAAATATACTAACAACTTCCTACGAAGAGCATCCTTGTTGGATTATAAACAAATTGAGAACTTGGTACGATGACTACAAAAAACTACAAATAATGGAATTTCTCATTCTTATAGCATTATTTCTAGCCACGGGAATAATAAATAACTACCAAGCTGACTACCAATAATAGTAGAACATTTGAACTAGACTGTATGCCTTCATTTGAACTGAATTATACAGCTCATTCAGTAAACTTAACTTTTGAACCAAGTTTCCACCTCCTAACACAATTGAAAAAACACGAAGCTGTACCTTCATATGTTGCGTACGCTTCATAAGAAAAACGTAACCATTTAAAGACGTTTGTGATGTATTAAACGATATCGAACGGCGAAAGAAGACGACGTATACAGTTCACGTTACTTCGTTGCCTGTAGAGCTTCTGGGTCGCATAAATAAATTCTGCAGACGCATGTTTGTCGCTGCAGAGCTTTTGCGTCGCTTAAATACTCGTAAATACTGCGTAGACAAGGTCGTCGCCAGTAGAACTTTTCTGCGTCGCTTAAATAAATCCTGAGTACGCAAGTTCGTCGCCTGTAGAGCTTCTATGTCGCTTAACACGTTGACTCCGATTCGCCACACAGGTAAAATTACATGTCGACAAATATCTCTACTGTGAATTTTAAAATGAAGGATTTTGGTTTCACAAATTTGGTTACTCTATTAATTTTTTTTCTAATCAGAACTAGCTTATTCGATTGATGAACACAAATTTGAAGAAAACTCGAAAATTTGTATTTATACATGACAGTGCTTTGGTTACATTAGGTTAGGTTAGATGATCGCGTGTACCATATATGATCCACTTCTTAGTCAACGTGTTAAATATATCCTACAAATTCAAGTTCGTCGCCTCTAGAACTTTTGGGTCAATTTAGTAAGAGAAATATCCAGTGAGTCAGGCGGAGTGCCCACACGGCTCATGACGACGCTACCAACTATGCAGGTACTGCAGCTGAATACATATTACAGTAAATGACGTTTTCGTGTAGATGTGTCTGACTCGGGAGTAATACCAATGACTAACACTAACAGCGTTCATAGTGAAAGAAAGATTACATACGGACGCCATAGTGCTTCTAAGTCAAATCAGTGTAACAGAACACGATTTTTTGTTAGCAATCCCTCATCAGTGAATAGGTTTTAAGTCTATTTTAGTACAATTATTATCGCTAAACATCAATGGCTTTCCAGAACAGAAAACAACACATTTGAGTAATTTAACTCAAATATGTTCTCACTGCTCTAACTACATTTGGTTAAAGTATAAACTGCCTAAGGTATAGGGAAAAATTTACCTGCAAGTAATTATAGCGAGTCGTGGAAAACAAAATTTAAGAAAAGGTTCTCCAGTTGCTGGATGTTAATGCATCTGGCGGATACAAACCATAGTCGTCTTATGCCCTGGAAACGCACTGAATACTAAGAGAATCCTAGAATATAATAATACAAGAGAATCAAATGGTTGATGTTAAAAGACTCAATTGCTACTTCACCCAAAACGTCTAACTTTCAACTATTCTGCAGAAATGAGCCATCATAATCAAATCGCTAATATTGATGGCAGGTAATTGAATAAATATCAGTAACTAAATATAGTACTGTATTATAAATATGCCATTTGGTAAACAAAGTATACATAAATTAAGATGATAGTATAAATTGATTAAAATGATTACTTAAAATATGTGATATAACTATCAAATTTATTTGAAAATGTAGATTTTCGTTTAAAATGTGAAAATGACACAACAGTATTTTTTTAATCTAGGGATTTAGTACTCCATGACTTCTTGGCATCCTCTTTAGGGCACTGCATTCATTTCGGTAGCGGGACAATACTTTGATTTCAAAATTTACTACTGATACACATGAACTACTAAAATAATTAGTTCCTAAAAAATCATAAAGTTCACTGAGAGATGAACTTCACGCATTAATGAGCTAACAGTACAAGTTTCCTGCGATGTGGCCTACCTGTGGGTCATTTCACCTAAATAAAAAATAACATCGTTGTAGGAAGCGCATTAACACAATAAAGACCAATTTATTTTTTGAATGAATGAAATATTTCGTAATAAGTAGTTCATATTTTATAGCCTTGTGTACGGCGTAGTTTTGAACGAAATAATAAGAATTTAAAACATCACTGTATAACCTTTAATGTTCATCACTCAGAACAGTGGTTTTCATACGGTTGCCGGATGCACCAGTATTGCTTTCCTGTCCAAGGAAAGTGATGCCAAGAGCACGCATGGAATCATGCTACACACTCGTAGAGGGGGGTGCCCACATCCGGGCTGTAGCCTTACCTCGCCGTCCTCGCAATCTGAGGAGTGCGCTGCTGAGTGGCTGTCATCGCTGCCGGCACTCAGGCTTCCGCGGCTCTGCAACAAAGAGCGATATCCAGTTACCCAAAATCCTTCAACCCGTGAAGAAAATATTGCAGTACTCGAACATTTTTTGGATACGTAGCTACGTTAGAGAATGAATAATACGTGGTTATTCAAGCTCACACAATTTATTACTCTTGAAAAAAGGACTTAGAGGTCAGTATTCGTTTTCGTTTATATAGCTTACTCTATGACAGCGTATTACTCAATCTTCTCCGCCAAGACCCAGGTTAGAGCCCTTCAAAAATCGCTGTTTCGAGATCTTGATGAGGCCCTCGAGTTTCCCATCCACAGAACAGTAATTGAAATTCAGATACTTTCGCCAGATTTATGAATAAGATAGATCGCTAAAAACCTATACTGGCAAAGCCGAGCGATGGTCAATTTCCTGAAACCGTTACTTTGGCTTTGAAATGAGTAACTATCACAATAATGCATAATTCCACAGACTAATAACACAGCGTGAGTATATTGTATGGATTATGTTTTCAATCTTTGACATACATAAAATATCAATATACATTTATTTCTGCAAATGCCAATAAAGTAGGTGTGCGTTCTTAGAGGCTATAAGTATGTAATCGCAAGAATTTAGACATGAATGACGAAGTCCGAAGCCCTTGCCAAGATGAATTGTATGGATGCAAAGATGGATGGAGGATGGTCAAAGACAAGAGACACGTGTGATTTTTTTCTCAAACAATACACTTTTTAAAGAAACAATGCTTCAGGAGGTAATAGAATACATGTACGAACTAAAACTTCATTCATCTTCAAGTTCTTAATTCTAAATTACTGTGAAGCAGCGAATGATAAGTTTACACCAAAATTAGAGGTCTTTTCGTGTCATAATTGGAGTTAAACTAAAGCAATCTTATGATGGGGTCCCGACTAGCAAATCTAGGGCGGCCCAATCCCTTAACCTGAAGGTACTCTCTAGATAACTCAACGTCGGGCAGAATATTCTCACAACTTTCAAGGTAAAATTCATACGAAGTAAACAAAGATTTGCCAGGAAATATCTACTATAAATTTAAATCTAATATAACTTATCTGTTGGTGTTCTTTTGCAAGAGATCATTTAAAAATTTATTTCCTTAGCGAGCCGACACCGTGAGGCGAGTGTTTAACAAGCTCCAATACGAACAGGAGCAAGGGAATAAGTATATGAAGACTCTCACCTCGTGTTTCGCAAAATGCCCCAGGTGCATGGTAGCCACTATGTCGCATGCGCAGCGCCGCGGAATTGTTGGCTAATTTTATATTGCAATGCAAGAATCACAGCACAGGCTTATTTAAGCCATAACAAATATTTGAACATCAGCATAGAAAAGCTCATCAAGCCGTACATTCACTGTCAATATTTTGTCGAACATACTCCAGAGCACTGTTCCTTTAATGAAAACTTTCATGAATGAAATAGCCTCGTTTCGTATTGGCTGAATTGCGCTTGTCATTCAAACTAGTGTGAATTACATGCAATTGCGATGGAGATACAGTCTGATATTGGGTAAGAGGGACAACAGCATGTCTTTGGAATTTTAAAAATCCATAGTTTTCTAGTTCATCAACAACTACCTTCAAATTTTGACTCGTAAACGAAATCACGAAGCAAAGCTTACTTTGCATGCTAAAATATAAATACGTCACAAACGGGCAATTTTGAGAAGACGCACGAAAGTAATAACGATCCTGAGAACAGTGATGCAGCTGCAGCCAGTCTTAGAGTCCGAATGCAGTCACCTCGACAAGGAAGTCGAGGGCGTCGATGCGTGGCAGCAAGCCCGCTTGCTGGAGAAATTTCCACTTAATGACGATCCCACGCTGCAAGTCACGTTGGATAGAGGATGTGCATAAAGTGGACCACAGCAATAAGTAACGCCATGCGAGTAAATCTAATAGCAAATTAACTATAAGGATCGCCACTCCGAGTATTGAAGCATATAATAGGCAAGAGACAGCACGATCATGGAGGTTCAGTACTGCATATGCTCGTACTTCGAAACTTTCGGTGCTCAGCGTAAGCCACTCTGTATCCAACGATAATCTTGCGAATCTCAGAACGTAAACTTTTCAAAATGCTCTCAATATACCTCATATTACAATTTCGCACAGTTAACGTAATTAAAACTGCACATTTATGCAGGCATGCTAAAAAATAGCTTTAGACAAGACAAGGATGAATTTAATAAACCAGCTTAAACGTTTTTGCTATGAAACCTACTGTATTGCGAACTATCTTGCAAAGACTGTGAAAATAGTCTTTGCTTTCAAAGTTCCAAAGGAAATTCGTGCAAATCGATATGAGAGTTTACATTTCGTGTAGTTTAGTTGGCTATCTAACCCAATGAAAATAATTGCGTGGCAGTGTTCTTAAAAATAAACCCGTACACCATACAAAGTTATGCGTGGAAATACCTTCCAGTTGAGACCCTGATTTTGAAATAGCCGCAATGTACAGGTTTACTTTTCACGCTTCCGCGTCACCCATTCAGTTGACGATCCCATTGGTGCATGTCATCCATCGTTTCACTCACATTTTCATTATAAATTACAAGAAAAACTTGACAAAAATGAGAAATTATAATGCTAATTGCTTCACAATCCAGAAAAAAAGTTCACTTACCACAGAAGCTTCTCGTTCTCTAAACGGCAAAAGAATTTTTTTGAGCAGGGGACTAGAAGGAGGCGTGGAGATGGGATATTTGCCATTACTAACAGCATCGGCCTCGCCTATTTGAGCGATGCGTTCCTCAACTTCACGAATGAACGAGCGATCCGACACATCACAGTCAGTCACCACAACAGCACAAGCACATGGGGCATCAACATTTTTATTGTCGTCAGACAATGACCGTATGTCAAAAAACTCGACTTTGTCTCTCACAGGAAGATTAGATCTTTTGGAGAAAGGCGACTCGTTGATATAAGAATTAGCTGACGAGTTTCTACGCAGATCGCAAGCGGATGTGTCGGTCTCCTGCTCTGCCGGGTTTTGAGGAGGCGGGTCAGCATAGTGCCATTCCGTCGAACTCCATGTGCTCTCCTTGTACTTAGTTTTCCATCCATTAGATTTTTTCCCGCGTGGAACATTGTAATCGTTCGAGATACTACTTTTCCTGCATATATTAGTAACATTGCTCTTTCGAGAATCGGTTTTATCCTGACCACAGAGAGATAATATTGATTCATTTCTCCCACTATCTTTTTGCACACGGTAATCAGTCGAAAATTTATCCGGCTTTCGACTACGATCTAGCATTCCTTTGTAAATCTTCTTGATAAAACGTCTCACGTCTCGCTGCGCTTTCTTCTGGCATGGAGTCCAGGTAACTGGGGATAGCGCATTGACGGGCTGAAGTTCCTCTTTATGTCGACTAACTAGTCGTGATGGCAAGGTACTGCTAGAATTCGCCTTTAAACTTGGATCTTTCTGTAGTAATGCGAGATCTTTTTCAATTGCCAGGAATGAGTGCCTACGCTTAGCCTCGGAGACTTCGTTGGATGTCAGAAAGGTTTCTTCTGTTTTTCTCGTTTTCCAATGCAGTACTTTCGCTACAGCATCCAGGTAGGGCGATGACTTGTTTTTCTGTCCTTTTACATGGGCGTAAAAAGGTAAACCTTGGTTATTTGACTGAGATTTAGAAGCAATTGAATTGAGAGAGTGAATTTCCGTTTCTGAGTTGTTCGGTTGCCCATGAGCTTTTGAACAGATGCGAGTAGATCTGTTGTCATTTGACCCATATAAATGGGAATAAGTCCTGGTAATTGTATCTTGTCGACGCTGTTCGTAGAGACGTACCTGACCCATGCCATCGTCCGCATCAGTAAAATATTCAAGCTCATTCGGCCAGTCTTCGTCCCACTTTTCAGCCTCCGTTTGGTCTGGTAGAGCGTCAAAGTATTCGGACGACTGATCGCTGGAGCACTGAGAGCTTCCATAGAGCCCATGCTTGGGCTTCAGCCCCAAACGGGGCTTACGAAAATTAGGGCGTTTCCTCATAGAAGCGAGAATGGTGGGGTGACGCTTTAGTGTTCGAGGACGTCGGGGACCACGAGCGTCCCAAGTCCACGAAACGTTGAGGAGATCAGGAGAAGGAATAGTCAAATCTCCAGGGGACTGGCAGCACACTAAAGGCAACGGCGGCTCAGTCGAACAACGAACTTTTCGACGTTTGTGTAGTTGTTTCCTCTTTTCCATTAAATTAATTTATCATAGAATATACTGTTTATGAGTGCTTGATGCACTGGAAGTCACATTATCATTTCCAAAGAAGTTTCTAAGCAGAAAAACCAGTACAACCCAACTCAACAAACACAGATAATTTGATGTTGGATCTCTATTTGAAGATCAAGCACAGGCAACTGAGAATACTTCCTGGAAGAGTAAACTATTCAAGTATTTGAGCACTCAAAGTTCAATTCTGTAAAACACAATAATGAGTAAGTTGCCAATTTTTAAATCAACGACATCGCACTAAGTAGGAATCACTGAGATTTAATTAGTAACTCTGAGTCCACCTTTTAACACTTTGACTGTAATTCTCCACGCAGGAAATATTTCATGTCGAACAAAAATTTCCGCTGTGAGTTTAAAATTGAAGGATTTCAGGGTCATAAATTTGGTTATCCTACTTTTTTCCTCCTAATCTAAAGTAGCTTATTCGAGTAACGAACAGAAATTTTATGAAAACTTAAAAAATTGTATTCATATATGTTAGTGGTTTCGTTACGTCAGGTTTGGTTAGATGATCGCGTACACCATATATGGCGCACTTCGCAGTCAAAGTGTTAAGAAATTCACCAATGAATTTCTCTCCGTCTTTTAGTACCTGGGATCAAAACGAGAATTTTCTGTTTAATCCCCCCTGTGCTTTTTCTTTGCCTTTCATCTTTCTTTATTTTTGCATGCCGATTTTAACAAACGGTTTTCTACAAAGGGCGCATTGCGCACCTTAAATAAGAAAATTATTTTCAAACTGAAACACATCCGAAAAAATCCCTTAATTAAGGGATTGGTGAAGCTAGTAGACAACAGGTTTTGCGCGGCACAAGGAGCGACATTGCCGAGGTCGCCACGCTCACAAGACTGGTTCCTCTTTAGGTCAGTAGAGCTCAAGTCAGACTGCGGTGGAGAAATGACCTGGGAGCGTGCGACCACTGATGAAACCCCTCCAATTTTTTGCTTGAAACTTAGAGCAGAGTGTTGGGTTCTATCGTGAATATAAGTCAACAATTTTTTAATTGAACATTACTAAATGCATTTCAGTAAAACCTTTTCAAATTTTGTTCTTAATTCAAATGGAAATCAATTGGGCGTAACATAACCCACTACACATAACATAATACAAGTACTCTTAAGCCCCCAGCCGCCCATGAATGAGGCAAATCCTCATTTTACCCTTTGCTTTGCACTATTATATGGAAACCGTATGCAAGGAAAATTCTAAATTTTTTATGTTTGATAGATCTTTTTATTTTCTTACAACGCCAGTCTGACAGTCCTTTCGTTCGTACACGGCGCTTTCGCTACGAAAGCCCGCAATTTGCAACTGGGGGAAGCTGTTCTCGTTACTCCTCCATGGTGATTTCGAATTTCCAATTCGATATTGTGCTTTCAAAAGCTTACCGCTCACAGCCACAGACAGAAGGGCGAATTGGCTCTCTAATATTTCGCACGTCAGTGCTGGCAGGCCGCCCTATCAACTTCATGGCCTTAGATCAGAGATTCATAAATGATTAACACAACTATTTACAGAGACCTTGATCAATTTAAAGTGTTTTATTGCTAATATTTTATTACGTCAAAACGCGGAGTGCTGACGAAAACAGAGCATTTAGAAATCAATCAAGCTGTAGGAAATTATTTAACACTGGAAAATGGCACATGTACACACAAATTTCATGATTTTTTTGCGGCTAAAAGGAAGCAAAGTAGCAATATTTTTATAGAAATAGCAGAGAATCTATACAAATAATATTTTCTTGCTCTTAATAATCCGATACAAATAAATCAGAAAAATAACTAATCCAAAATTATTCCAGTAAAACCAGCATAAATTAGATTCAGTTTCACAGCAGCATCGTCAAAATTCATAATAAAGCAGTTCCGTAATTATTGCAGCACACATGATATTACATCACGGCACAAAAGTGAAATGCTGTAATCCTAGCAGACTTGAAAAACTTAAGCAAAGGGAGCAGTTCTTGCCCTCGGGTAATAAATAACGAGTAAAAACGCGTTCGCCATCTCGACTAAGGCTGGCTACGGCTCCGAACACTATCCATTCATAACTAGGAGAACTTTGAAGGAACAGGTACGAAGACGGCACTGGTGAAATCGGTCATATCAGAATCTCTATAAACGAATGCATATTTGGTAATTGCAACAGCACTTCAGCACACGAAGTGCTGTTGTGTATATATATTGCAAAACTCGTACTTTTTCATACCAGAAAGAAAACCATCATTCTTGGTTGAAAAGGTCGAAAGCAGCGCTTGTTCGTGCACAAGGCCTATGCTATAATCTCACAGAACAGTAGAGAAAATATCGCTATCGTTGAAATACCCGATAATAGCCTCTGTATTCAACTTGAGTAACTTAAGTTGATGCTTGTTCCATAAGAATGGTTCATGTGTGTACCGATAGTAACCCGAATAAGACTGGATTATTGCCTCTAGATGAAAAACCACCACCAATTACGCATAAACGAATACTCATTTCATTCACTGTAGCAGCTTACAAACTACACAGACACTGAATGGCTATAGAGAGACGAAAAATTGAGGAATAAAGTAGACACAAATATTACCGAAGAAAGACATGCAAGAAAATTTGTAACACACAACGTTCACCTCCATCAAAAAGAGAAACTGAACGGAAAGACAAATAATTCTAAAACAAACTTAATTTGCTCAAACCTACCAGCGTTACTGAACAGCACAATCGCTGCCTGAACGTGAAAACGATTGTGTGATTATTTTATTTCTGAATATCATCTTTTCTTCAGCAGAAGTTGAGTGAATAGTGATAGTGGTGGTGTCTTGCTGCGTTCTTTAATTTGTCCTGCCAACCTACTCCACGTCTAATCGTTTACCAGTTCGTGATTGGCGTCTGCCGGCAAGGGACCGATGACTTAAAATGGGGACTGACTTAAAAATGACCCACTTGCTTGTTTCTGTAGGTGTTTGAAATTCCGTCCGTACGTTGTGATACGTGCGTGGAAGCGGCGGCGCAATGATAACTGAAATTCCTGGTGTCTTCGCACGAGTTCGGTAATCACTGCGCCGGCGCTTCTACGCATGCATCACAGCAGACGGACAGAATTTCAAATCCCTACTGTGAATACCTAACCCATCTCTAAACTATGTGTTGTTCGTTCATAATAATAACTTGTTCCGACTTGGATTACTTATTTTCCTACCAACACGCTCTCACTTTAAAGTGTGCGTAACTTTTTAACTAAGCATTTTTAGACTGCCTCCATTGAGCAAATTGGGTTTATTTCACTGAAACAAACCTTGGGTTAAGTTTTTTCGAAAAGTACTGAAACACCCTGTATATATATTGCAAAATTCGTACTATAAAACCCATGTGGTTACGAGGCGCACACTGTCGAGCAGAATGAAGACTAACATGTCGGGTATCTCTACTGTGTAAGATAACAGGTTCAGTATATACTTCGCTTAGATATAAAGTTTCTCAATTAGTTGTGTAAACTAATAATAAATTTTTTAGTCAGTACTTTTATGTAATGAAACAACCACAGTTCAGGAATGAGAGAGCCTAGACCCATCATGCAGCAATTAATTCAATCACAAGCCGTCGGTTTTGCGTCCAGTCTAGAAATCACTGAAGCGCGCAATAAAATTGTTACCACTGAATAACACAAAACAGGTACGCAAAAACTGCCAAGGAGTAATAGGAGTTGTAGTAGTATTAGTAATAGTAGTAGTGATAGCAGAGCTTCAGTGACTCAGATTATCTCGCACAGAATGAGTAGGGACCATTTAGTATGGACTTAGGAAAACGGGGAATCTATGCACAAGGTGTGTTCCCACACAAGATCCTCTGCATATAGAAAAAGCAAGTTAAGAAGGATGAGGAAGAAAAGATGAAGAATTATCGGCAAAGAAGGAATGAGAACGGAAAGAAGCAAAGTGGGCACGAAAGATAGAAGTCCTGAAAGTCTATCTATTATTGAGGTCGCCTATCAGTGCTTCCCCCTCCTCCGGGAGCGATAGTCCCCATAGCATAGGATAGACAAACGTAACCCTATTACCTACGGCCTGTCCTATGCCTGCTGAGGGGACAATCTGCCAAACCCTGTTTCTTTTCCATTTGTTTGGTATAATAATTGCAGGGCTTCGTTGTTTGAATCCTACATAAAATAATTTTAAAACAATTGCGCAATGAAGCAGATTAATTTCATCTCAATTTCAAGTACGGGGTTAATGTATAGGTCTGGTTATATTACGCTTCTAAACCTCGTAAAATCTATTCTTCCCCCATACAAAAAAAAAAGATCATCACGACCAGATACTACGAGCCTACACTTCAACTTCAAAATAGCAGTCTTCGATTTTGACGAATATCGTTAGTATTCTTACTACTTCACAGTATCAGACCGGACTGCCTTCAATTCTATGTGGCAACATATATCATCAAACATTGAAACAACATTAAACCCTAGTAATGACGCAAAACTATCATAATTCCATAAAACATGAAATCGAAATAGAATAGAACGACACACTTTATGGAAATTAAGTCAGTGATACATCTAAAGACAACTGTGTAAGATAATACGTGCAAGAAAGGATTAAAATTATCAAAAAATTTCAACACAGTTGGCCACTGCTGAAGTCTGAAGTCAAGCAGGATAGGTCCGTGATGTAAGAGGCCACAGCAGAGGGGTCGTGCGTGACCTATGCATCAAAAGTTAGCCAAGCGTGCAGAACCTCGGAGGAACAATGCGGCCGTAGCCAGGTCAGAATAGCGCATAAAAACGGTGCATACTGCTAACAGCAGATGACATCTTAAGTGTGGTGTAATGACTAATGTTTCGCACGAGTCGCAAAAAAGTACGAGGTCACAGCAATCAGATGCCGGATACTGCTTCTGGAAGACGCTTTGAACGACCTTGCCAAGATGCCTCCAACAAGTCGTGTATAGAACTCAGAGGTGGGCAGCGCTACTTTGAAATGTAGCGGCCGCAACATTTCATGAAATGTAGCGGCCGCTCTGCCCGTAGGCCGCTCTGCCCGTAGGAATACCATAGGCAGAGGTGGGCCCAGCTCTGATAGAACTACAATACCTAATATGCGTTCTGTTATATTGCTCAAAACAACTAACATTTTCACTAATTCATCTATGAATTTATTGCTCTTGCAAATTAATATTCTTCTTTTTTAGTGCTTGTAAGTTTAAATGGATGTTTCAATAAAAAACATGAATGGGTGACCTACGCGTCACATTCAGTACTAAGTAAATTTAAAGTAAATTTAAGTCGTGTTTTATATAAACTTAGAAACAACTAGTAGTAAAAATCTTAGCTACACTCGGCATCAACGGGTTACGCCTTGCACTTTCGATGCGCTCGCATAATCGACAGTCCCATTGACAGAAGCAGGATTATCTCTTCAGATTTAGTTTTTGGTAGCGCTCACTTAGGGGGTTGTGCAATGGTGGCATGGTGAGCAAATTATTTTAAACAGTATCACTGCGTATGCAAGAGACTAATTGAACAAGTAGTAGAAAGTAATTATGTAAAATACTAGAGTATGGACTCCAATGAAAGTAGACGGGATTAGAAAGCATTAAAACTTTAAACTGGTGTATTTTCAAGATAATTATTATATACCACACGCAGAGTCAAAGTAGGTGCATGTGCCCAGTGCTTGAACTCGTCAAGCGGGGCCGTAATTAGGCATCTGGCAAAGAGTCAAGTCGCCCAGCCGCGCCTGCGCAGCAACCTCGGAGATGCAACCCCCCCATTCGTGCAGCCAATGATGCAAGGTTAGCGCAACAGACTCAACTGGGTACGTTCTTAACAACGCAATCTCGAACATACAATCGCACGATAGTAAAAACAGACATTCCAAGCCGGAAATTAAGAATACAATGTACGATTCCATTCAAGACGGAAGTACTTAACTAGTATTCTTTGCTTCAACCGGCTTTGTCTACTTGTTGACTTTTAATGAAGAGGTAAGGTCGAGAACTGCTTTTATGATTTTTTTATGAAGGCAAATTCCCACTGATACTAATCAAAATATTTAATAATTGAGATGCACCTTCCACTCTTTGAAAGATGTGAAATTAGCCATCTAGCAACTATTAATGAATTCTAGTGTGTGGGATGTCTAATCTAATGACTTACGAAATTTATAATTACTTACAAAACAATAATACTAACAAAATTTCGATGAAGTGTCCGTAATTGTACATTATGTGCAACATCGAGCGAACGCCAAATTCCTATTTAGCCTACTTTGGAGGTATACTTCAGCTATTCAAAAGTTGTTCAAATTTCCGATGAGCTTTATTTTCAGGCAGATAGATCTACGACGCTGAACTAAGCTATTCGACGTTTCTGTGAGTCTAATTCGAGGTAACGAGGCATGGAAAATTTTAAATTTATGAACTAAACCACCATAAGCCATTAAAAGTTTCTACTAAGCATAATTTACAAAAAGATAAAGCATTTACTAAGAGCTATCTATAGCTACTGCTCAGCGTGCAAGGCAATGCATCAGACCGGTTATACCAAACTTCTGTTCAGGATACTGAACTATAGAGGTAGATTTACACAAGTAAACTAAATTGTTGAGCTATGTGAAGTTTCTCTCTGGCCCTCTCGTAAATTACACGGAATTCTTCGCTGCTGGACTAAGACATCCTAAATGGTGTCTGCTACCTAACCATCGACCAACTAGCACAACCACAACTCTACTTAGGTGCCCATCCGTTGCCACTGCGTACTCAAGGGTCTACAACGGATGTTACAATCCGATCAATTACAAGAGCCGCATGCTATAACGTCGACAGCAAAAACCATTAGACTGCGTAAGAACCGTTTGTAATAACTAGCAAACGAGAACCACCGAATTTGCTTTATATCTTCAGTTCATTTATTTTACACGTTATTATGTACAATCTTTTGCAAAATATTTTTCCACTGAAATTTTCAATGGGAAATCTGGATAAAATTCGTACCAGTTTTATGTGATTTTATGACAAAAAATTCACTAAAAATTGACCAGTGAAAAACACTGCAAGCCTCTGTATTAGAGATTGAATCTGTGAAATCAAATTTTGAAAATGTACCATCAGCGGTTAACCCTATATGGATAACTATGAAGAACTATGGGCATTAGAAATAATACTGTTTAGTCTTAAATTGTTATTGTTTCGTTCAAAACTAGGATGAATTTGCGCACAAGAGCATATAATGAGAACGAAGGGTTTCGCAATATATTCAAGAGATAAGTTCGTAATTCTAGCGTTCAATGCACTACCTTTCAGAATATATTCTACATTAACACGAACGCACTTAACGTGTAATATGAGCCCAACAAAAATTTTGTTGAACAAGCATCTCAAATTTCATCTAACCATCGCAACTGAGACACACAGTTTCATAGTCATTGTTATACTAAAATGTGAGAATTTAAATGCTATCGACCCTGAACTAATTCTAAAACATAATTGAAGTAAAGGCAGTATTTTAACTCAACACTAGTTGACTTTCCTCGATATTTGGCTTCGTAAACTAGCTATCCTTTAGTTTGTCATCATTTTTAGTTTATTGATGACCATCGCGACCGTAGAAAATGGTTCACGTCTTAGTTTTCTCGCACACGAACAGAACGTAAGCAATAAACAGATAACTGCAGAGAAAGCACGGTTGGGCAGCTAGCGCTCCGCAAAGAGCACCTTGTGGGCGAGAGCGAAAGTGCTCAGGCCCGAGTAAGTGCGGAGAGGAGTCAGAGCGATGGTGAAAACGGGCGCGGGCGCTTAATGAAGATGCAATACAGGTACGGCCTACACTTCTCGACTCCCCAAAGGCGGCATAGCTAGCAGGAGAAATACATTTCTTGTATACTAAAGTACAGTAACGGTAAGGCTAAAGCGATAAGGTGAAATTATTCATTATTCCTAAAGAGTTGGCGTGGTTAAAAATATTTCACAATTTAAATTGGAAGACATGACCAATCTTTAAACAGCGCCTTGACTAATGATAATTGCGTCACTCCGTAAAAAATAAGAGAAAAGTAACAGAGATTCATATCGAACAGGAGTTAGTTAAAAAGACTCATCTAAGATTACATTAATTCAGATTATTAGTTAGTTTAAAGCTCCCTACCCACAAAAAAATGCGATTCAAACATAGCAAAGAAAAGGGAAAATTTCGTCAATACTATATGGTCCCTAAAATGGGGTTGTATGTAGAACGGAGAATCTATGCACAAGATGTGTTCCCCTATAAGATCTCCTCCGCAGAGGAAGTGCAAGTCAAAAATAAAGAAGAGAAAATAGACGAAATAGCGAAAAAGGTGCAGAAATTGAAATAAAAATAAGGTCGGCACGAAAGATGGAAGTCCCTAAGGCTCATCTACACATAGATGTGGCAACCTAACGAACAGCATCACCTTGAGGTCGTAAGACAAACCTAACTAATCTAACCCTTTTTTCCATCCTATGCCCCTAGAAGGGACTCATGTGAGAGCTTCTCGACAAGCCGTATGAAAAAAACTACACCCAACTCGGAGACTAAAATCTTCAATACAAAAATTACCTAAAAAGGTAGTTCAGAAATATGCAATACTCTCAAAAACTATTAGTTTTACTATATACTCAATATTTGAAGACCAATCCGAAAATTTTACTTGCTACTGAGAACCGCTGAGAAACTTACATTAGCAGCAATAATTACAACGATTATATTAGAAGTATTAAACCACACGTGTCCCATTTGAAAGTAGAATATGTATGCGACTCTTTTAGCATCTGTCCACATAACCCTCTTCGTGAGTCAATTTTATGATACTAATTGTACTCTTGTAGTTTGTAAAATTAAGACAAATAATTGACAAACATAGAATACGAATAGTGTACTCGTACCAAAGGTCCATAATAGGTTAATTAAGTGACCTAGACAAGGCAAGCTCAACAAGACGCATTGGAGTTAGAGTGCGCCAGTTGGAGCATGAGAGAACAAGCTGCAGCAGCAGTATCTGATCATGCACGTTGTCGCAATGTGTCACGTGCACACACCTCACATCGAGAATGCTCTCACTTCGAGGGGTCGTGATTTTTGCTTCTTTCTAATTCCGTTTTCCAAATTACCTTTCTCGTTTAATCACAGTGGGTTTGTTTCACTGTTTTCATGCAAATATTGACCAGACGGGAATGAATGATTTTTTTCTTCAATATCTTGAAAATGTTTGGGCCTTTATGCCCTGGCCACA
>VOMN01015687.1:0-59850 GCA_014899125.1 Orchestia grillus | reverse complement strand
CCTCTCTAACAATTCTATTTAGAGTCCGACGGTCTCTCTCAGACAACTTTAACTTTGGGCGAGACCTGTGTTTAACTGAGGACGTTTTTCCTTCTCTTTCAAAGGCAGTCATTACTTTTGGACAGGTCCTCTTGAAATGTCAAGCATTCGGGCAGTTTCTGTTACACTAGCACCTGCCATGCGAGCACCAACAATTTAGCCTCTTTGAAAGCGAGAGAGGTCGGCCATTTTTATGAGGTTATAACCAATTTTTTTTAAATATCTGTAAAAAACAGTTAATTTAAATAACATGTCAAGTAGCAACAATAACAAAAAACAAAGCACTAAAATACGTCAAGTTTTGATTGTTTATAACATGTCCAAAATTATAATTCCGAAATATTAGGTGTTTCCATTATTTTTTCCAACCACTGTATTTAAGTCTTCGTTTGCGCAACACTGCTTGTTTGTTACTCCTCAGTTCAGGCTGTGGGTGGGTGGCAGGGCAATACTACATTTGGCCTTGTACCTGCCTTCCATTACCGATAAACTTTATCTAGTGTCAGTGCCTTTTTCCCTGGACAAACTCCTGTTATTTTGCTCGAATGAAAAAGAAATAAATGGGAGTGTAGAAAGCGATGCTACCGTGCTTGGTTCTCTCGGCATGTTTTTTTTTACTGGTGAATAATACAAAATAAATACAAAGAAAATTGAATTGGAGATCCGGCAAATGTGGAAGATTTGTAGCTGAAACTGTAAGATGATAAGGTAGGGATTACAGTTGAGCAGTGATCGAAAACAAAGGTTGCTGTACTAAATATTGAAAATAACCATTTGTGTTCTGTTTTGATATTATGTTTAGTTAAGTAATCGACCTGGTTCCATAATTTTAGAAACCTGTAAATAAATAGAGTTTCATTATCTCTGTTCTAAAATTTCTGGTAACCTATATATTCGATGGAAATTTAAGCACTCTAAATATTTGCATTCAGTAAAAATATCAAGAAAATGGCGCTCATATTTTTTTAATTCTACAGTTTAAACATTTATTCCTTAATTTTGCACGCGACTGTATTTTACCCCCTGCTATTCAGTGGTAGGTCCTGCAATAATACTTCTGTATTATTAACAGGTATTATTAGTATTAACCTGTATTAATAACAGGTTTTAATGCCTCTGTATCTCTATGAGAGGCGTAAAGCCAATTTCTAGGATCATGTATCAGTTTTATCATAGCTACATCGAGAAAACAACACTCAATCTAAACACCACTCATCAGAGTGCTGTTTAGATAGGGTTTCAAACTTTTCTACGCTTCATCTGGCTATCAGAAACTAAAATATCGCACCGGGAACGCAAATTCCCCACGCTAAAATATCGCACCGGAAAATCTTGCCAGAAAAAGCGCACTCTTAAATCTACAAAATTATTCACTTCGATTGAAGAAAATAGTGTTAAAGTCCAACTTTCTTCTAGAACTACACTCCTCTTTATTTGGCTTCAAAAATTTTGTAACAGCCTAATCAATGTTCTTCGAGCGGTTCTGGTGCAATTACCAAGATTTTAGCCCTTAACAAGCTCTCTAGGGAGACCAAAGACGAAATGAAATCAGTAAGATCGAACCGACAATAAGCCCGACAGAACGTTAGCGACAACCGCAGTAATTGCCACTTCAGTCGACGCACACAGCGCAATGATGCATCAAAGGCGCGTTTGAATCACGTCAGAAGACTACGCGCACACGCCAGCATCCGCCTCTCTGTTGTCAGGGATTAAGCCCCGTCTACACGATCAAACTCTCCATCAATCACGAACACGCCAAACGCAAACAAAAACACAAAGTCTTCTGAATCGCGTCCAAACTGTGCATTTAGCTGCATGAAGTTGTACGAGTGAAGAATGTAACAATTTGAAACAATTTGAAACAATGTAAACAAACTACGCTGCTCCTTGAATATGTGTATAAAGCTGATATATAATAGTGTTTTAATTTTATATCTCAGCAGTTGTTAGTCATGTATGTGTTATTTTTATATGAGTAACGAAGTTTTACTCGTGTTTGAAAAATCTAAAGCCGTTGCTCTTCCAGCAATGCCATACCGGTAGGTCGCCAGTTACTATTTATGGAGCTGCCAGCAACTGCCGGCTACTATTCATGCTAAATTAACTAATCATTGATTTAAATAGGCTCATATAACAATATTAAGCTATAATATAATGAATAAATTACCAAAACAATCATTTTCCATCGAATTAACCATTCATTTGCACAGTATATATGCAAATGAAAGCGAGTGTTCGCTATTTCTACGAAAGGTTGTGTCAGAGTTTTCCAACCGAATGGAAAACACAAACACACCGAAATCTGCCAGCTCGCGCAGTGTTTTTGTGTTCGCGGAGAGTTGGCAAGCACCAAATTCGTTCCAAAGATTGATAATGTGGACGGGGCTCTGCAGCGCGCCTCACTATGGGGGAACATTAGTCAACCATCACGGGAATTGAGAGTGGCTGGAAAAACGAACTGCCTTTGTTGCCGAACTAACGGTGATGCAAATATGTCATTATGACGAGCGATTTCAAAAAATAGAATACCTTTGTTCTTGAGTTAACGGGCTTGCATCCAATTTCTACGAATCATTTCAATAATTAAATACCCTTGTTACCGAATAGACAGTGATGCAAAGTAAATATTAATTCTAGAATTTACCATCTTTTTTTGCATAACCGAAAGTAAGCGTTCTCAATTAAATTTCACCAAACGTAACAATCAATGCAGACAAATTCATGCAACTCCCGAGTTAGACTAAGGCAGGTCTCCTAGGATAACTACTGAAATGCTCGTTAATGTGTTCGAGCATGCGAACCTTGGACTTGGATGCGGTGACGACTCACACAGTGTTGTCAGAGGCACACAGTCATTAGGCACGATTGACCATCGGCGTGTACGGCTCCTGTTCAATATTGGGTCAGTCAACCAAGTGCTGGACAGGCAGTTATTGGAAACGCATAGAAGGGCACGGTCAGATCGAAGGCTTGCACCAAATACGAAATGTAATGGAAGGAATCTTTAAGTGTGGTCGATTTGAGGTTTGAATTGCTTTTTGTCTATGAATAAATAGGATGTAAGTGTTGATAACAGCTGAAGAATTACAGTACACTCAAATTAAAAGGTAGCTAAGGGTACCCAATAAAACTTCTGTATGGCTCAAGATTGTTTTCTAATTCTAGACTTGGTGAGAAACATTTCCTACTGAAGTCCTCGAGCAACTATAAAAAAGTTAAGCCCAATGATTAATGCTCCTTCTTTTTGTTGTATAATCAACTTCACATAGGTTGAAAATATGTGCTTAAGAATGAACACAATCTTCATTAGAGTCCAAGGTTTTTTAGTTTTGTGAAATGGTTTGTTATTCGTAACTCCGGTAGAATTTTTTCTTCTCAAGCAGAATGGGCACAAAGGTTTTAATTTCTTTCGAATTTCGTATTGTGTCGACCTTGTCTGAAAATTTCTCTATGAATCTCTATTGAAAATTTCAATCACTAAGAAAAAACGTATATGAAATATGTTCTGTATTTCGCTTCTCGTAATTGGTTAAAACACCTTTAGTAACAATTTGCTTCTATTTTCTTAAGATAAATATTTCCCAAAGAACTTCTCTGCAAAACACATCACCGGATGCCTCATGCCACGTGTAAAACGCCTGAATTCATGAGTAAAATTCAAATGGTTACGTAAGTATCGAATCCGTAATGGATCCTGTACGGATACATACAGTTCGTATAACCGTAAACCAGAGCGGAAATCAATTCTTGACAAACGTCAGAGCTAAAATGAAGAGTTTGACTCTGGGTGCGGGTCGAAGAAACCTGAAAGTGAAAATTGAACGAGCAGTAGAATAGGAAAAAGATGCTCTGTGCATGAGGCTGCAGGGCGTTCCGTACAAACGTTTCCGTGAACATCTGGGAGGCGAGGCCTAAGCTACGGGATGCAGCCATGACGTCTCTCGTCTCCGGATCTAAGCGGGTATCTGCTTTTGAAAAATGATGTTCGAAACTGTTTCATATCATTTACAGAAAAGTTTGAAGTGCAACGTTTGATACGAAGCTTAGAGTAAAAATCAAAAAATGAAAAAATTAGATAGGAACGAACAACACTGAGTATGTATAGTTCTAGTTCTAAATGGCAGAACACGAAGTAATATTCGACGAAGGCAGAGGAAACTTATGATATGATAATGCCATGTCAGTGTCCGTACAGACTTCTCCATTACACCCGGGCTAGAATCGACCACCTGTGACAACAGAAATACTCTAACAATACAGTAGTCGAGGGACATTTCTGAAAGTTGAAGCAATTTTCATACCAATTTTATGATAGAAAACTTTAGCGTTACTGTGACAATAGTAGAGCAATGAAAAAGAAATATGACTTGCGCTCTCATGGTACTAACGGCACGAAGATCAATGCTTTCCGAAGGTGTTCGGCCTGAAGGCTTTTTTCTGCCAGAAGCAGTCCATACTATCGTTCTGCCGTAAGCCGCCCGCGCCGCCGTTCTGCTGTAAGCCGCCCGCGCCGCCGTTCTGCCGTAAGACGTTCGCGCCGCCGTTCTGCCGTAAGCCGTTCGCGCCGCCGTTCTGAAGTGCACCGAAAATCCTTTCAAATGAATCACCGTTGTGAATGAGCGCTCGATTTAAAAAATTTAAACTTTTTGAATGCTTGACAAAATTATATTCTCCTATATCATTTAGAGTCAATGTGAAAATCAATATTCCATAGAATACAATATCTACGAAGTGTTTTTATTCTGCCGTTTAACACGACAATCTCGTTGTCTGGTCATCCTACAAAATGCATATACTCACCCAGTATAAATAAAATTAGACTATACTGAGTATCCTACAAATTCGGTGAACTTTTAATTTCACAAAATGATAACGAAAAATTCAAGTGTAACCACCCATCTGTGTTCCTAGTTTAGCTAATTACATTGGATCAAAAAGTTAGGAATTAAATGGTCCAATTATATCTCTCTGCGTAAAAGTTTGTTCAACAATATCAGCATTGTAGCTTGGAAAATGCAATTGATGTCGGAAGGTTTTTTAAGAATTTATGAGAGACAGGAATCCAATACATAACAGTCATAACAGACTGAAATGCGTAGAAGTTGTTATGGATCAAATCAACTTTTATTTCCACTGACAGGCGAACCAGCAGCATTTATTAAATGAGCGCAACCATGAAATCGAACGACTGCAATGATTCCATCGTATAGCAGCAACTTTTCAATCAAACTACTGCCAACCAGGAATTATTTTAACTTGAATAATAAATCGCATGACTTCCACGATTGAGTCTCATGATTGCAGGTACGAAATCAAATCCCAGCTTGCCGGAAAACCCGTTGCGTGCCATTTTAATCAATTCACCGTAACCATTAAATCAAATGACCCCAATAATTAAATCAAATTTCCGCTCTTAAAATCAAAAGGCCTCAATATTTAATTCATACGAACGCGATTGTGCAATCAAATGATCGCAACTGCTAAATCCATTGATGCCAATCATTAAGTCAAATGACCACGACTAATAAATCAGTTGACCGCAACTATAAAATCAAATGACACCTTCTTTGCATCGATCAAATGACCGCTTCTTTGTATTGATCAAATGACACTTATATTGTATTGATCAAATGACACTTATATACATTGATCAAATCGTCGCTTCTGTGTAATAATCAAATGACACTTCTTCGTATCAATCAAATAACCTTTTCTGTGTACTGATCAAATGACTACGACCACGGGACAAATAAAGAATAATTCAAGTGCTCCCACCACATAAGGTCAAGCTTTTATCCGAGAGCCAAAACGCCATTCTTCCTCTTGTAAAACCCATCAAAACAAAACTGTCCATCATCTATCAACTGTTATTTTCAAGCTTTCAATACGAATTCCATCAATGTTCAATACTATTACTTGTGGCCTAGAAAACCAAGTAAGCTTTGGGACGCAGTAATGTGATACATTCAAAGGGCCTCGCACTGAAGCTGCTGCAGAAAAGTCAGATACATTATCTATGTGGGGGCCTGATATAGCATGGACTAACGATCAAACTCGTCTGTACATGAAAGGTGCAACTCATAGACGAGTGCCTTGTTTCTCCATAGACTTACGTGCATCAGTTAAATATAAAAAGGTG
This sequence comes from Orchestia grillus, assembly GCA_014899125.1. Lineage (NCBI taxonomy): Eukaryota > Metazoa > Arthropoda > Malacostraca > Amphipoda > Talitridae > Orchestia > Orchestia grillus. The sequence continues at coordinate 53,669 of VOMN01015687.1, read as the reverse complement.
GATAAACGAAAAAATAAATAAAATCCAATCTCGGAACTTTAAGCCCATGAAGATTTCGTTATCAGCTTTGGAGATTCAGGTTCTGAATACAGCAGACATGCTCAGCAATCGCACTCGAAATGTCTCTAACTTTAAAGTAGCATCAAGGACGCCTTCGTAGAACTCATGTCATATTATTCTAGAAGTATTATAATAAAAAATATGTCCAAGACTCTCATACGCCCCAGTCAATGTATGTAATCTAAACAACTAAACAATACATAAATATCAACAATTCTTGTCACTCATAAAGTTTGTAGGTTTTAGGACGAACATGCATGTATGGTCGCGAAACTTCGAGGGGTAATGCAAACAAATGACAAACTTGAAACAATAAGAAACAGATGATGTAAATTTACAAAACTCGACATGATACTGAAAATATGTTCTACAAGAGTAGAAAATTCATTAATTAATCATTAATTCCTTTAATACGAGAATTACTCGAGTCAAGTACTGTTTATTTCGCTGTACACAGTCAATAAGTTGGTTCTGAATATTTTACAGAGAACTGCGTTATGTGTTCTCCGGGTGTTGGGATGTCTTCTTCTATCCGTGTCTCGAGTTAAGCAAGATTTTTTAGACAAGTCTGCATGATACACAACACTCATCAGATACCCCGTTAAAAGCAATCACAACCTGAAAAGTCTGGAGAGCGGGGGGGCCAGCGATATTATTATCCCTTCAAATTGTAGGTAAATTGAGCTCCACTGTCACTGCGACGTCTCAATGTCATGTAAATACGGTAGAGACATTTTTAGTTCCAGGGTTCCATTTTACTTTCAATCTTGACATTCAGTACACATTGTTTCATCCGAATGGAGCCACCTCACACTCTGCCCTACAACATATGGCAGCATCGAGACATTTGTTTTGGGAGGCATTACTTCAAGGAGTTAGCATGGCTCAGCAGCCATGCTTCACACGAGTCACGAGTCATTTGAGAGATCAGGCAACATTTGTTTGCCACAATACTATGTGATAACGCGTACAAGTAAGATGCTATTTCACCTTTCAAAGAGCAACTATTATATGAGTATAACATGCAAATAACATCACAGATAAATTCATATCATAAAAAAAGCATGAATGGAACTATTTACTCGATGAACGCCTAGTAGAAGTTTGTTATTTATCGATCTCCCCGATCTCCAGCGACGATGTGAAAGATCTCAAACGAGCTTGTGTCGCATGGCCCAAAAATTTGTGAACGCTATGTTCGACACTGACGGCAACACGCGCTCCACTAATCACTTTCCAACAAACGAAGAAAGATTTCAGAATCACCGCCGAAAAATTAATTTCGTTTCAAACCTTGGTATTTTTATCCCTCACAACCAACTAGCCAACCAGAAATGTCCCAAGCTGTAGATTTATTTTCATTTGACTGAAAAGAACGTCTGTTGGGGTGGAGAAACGTTGAGAACATCAAAAATCGATGGATTCATTTTTGGTCATTTTGTTTGAAGATTTTTGCAGCAGCTTTCGGAAATGAATACATTTGGGAGCAGACTTTCTAAGTCCGGGTCTGACAAAGCGGTACTAATAATTATTCAGACGCTCTTTGAGAAAGGTAAGTCGTCACTCGATGTAGTCGCAAGGGCTTCGAGCCGCGACGCAAATATCGAGTTTGGCTAAATTAGAAATTATTCGTTGGGCAAAACTGAAGCTGGCCAGGGGATCTCGCGTTAGAACACATCTCCCAACACTGTTGGAAGTGACTTTGTCGACTCAACAACAACGAAAATAACTCCATATTTTAGAATTAAGAAAATGTTTAGGTCGTGAGTGAAAGATTCAGAAATGAGCATGTTTTCAGGAACCATTCTTTTCTCGTTTCCATAAACCCGGCATATGTCGTAAGGAAAAACTTTTCGAGCGTCAATATTAACATTTTAAATATTGCCAAAATATTAAATATTAAAGACGTCGTACAGAAAGTGAATCATTAATAAACACTTGGTTACCGCTGCGGCATACGCCTCTATCCGTCGGAATTTATGAAAATATAACACCATGTACATGGAATTAAAAATGCGTGAAAGCAAATGTTTATATTTGTACTGAATGAAAGAAAGCCTCAGTAGTGTGCGCATTCGGAGAACGAATAGGACTCCCAACATTTTAGATAACGACTTGTATAGAGAAAGTTGACTTCAGTGGCATTCATGATGTAAAAATTAAATTTAATTGTTCTAGGCACTTATCTTGCTATATGCTATGGCGACAGAGGCTCTAAATTTATACACGGTCGCTTCAAAAACAGTTCGACTGTCGCCCAAACTGGGAAGTTACAAGTCTTGCATAAATTAGAGCACGGACATATAGAGCGAAGAAAAATCATCCAGATTTTGGACGGTAATTATTTTCCTTTTTGCTAGCGTACGATTTAAAATGTACGAGACTTGCAGCTAGGATGAACCGACACCTGTGGTACATAAACACGAGCTTTTATAACAGGATCAGATCCAATGCCTCGCGTGAGTTGTGATCAAAACTTTGGGCATCTTGGCTCCCCGGAATTGCCACTTGGAATCGTTCATTTCGAATCGGAGGTAAATTTTCGAGTGCAGGAATAATGAAACATTTAAAGTTTTAAGTATTGGCTAAGACTTAGGGTAAAACAGAGCCAATTTATTGGTTTTGTACTCATTGCTAGAAACACCTACATCAGACAAACTTAACACATTTCCCCGGATTCTCTTTTTCGGGACCTTGTTTACGGCTTTTTTTAAACACAATTAATCCTGATCAGGACCGATCACTGATCATTCTTTTCTTCTGATAAATAAACGTAACTCCTGTGAAGAGGCAACTCATAATAATTGCACCTCAATTTTTCTGAGCAATTTCACATTCTTTCCGCTCACACCAGGCGAAAATTTTAATTGCTTCGTTAGATGGCGCGACGCCGCAGGCTGTTGGGTGGGCGGCGTGGCACTCTGCCGGTGTCGCCAATAACATGCCTGGAAAAGAGAGACTCGTCCTAGCAATTGCCATGCTGAGGGAGTAGACAATTGAGAAATAATAAAATATAATGATCTTGCAAAGTTTTCTCGGTAATTTGTAACGAATAACTACGCATGTTCACCAGCTAATGAGAGCAATTAGGTACCGATTCATCAGTGAAAATTAGATTTTCACTTAGTTACTAAAATACTGCGAATGATTGGGCAGTTCTGGCTTTCTTAGTGAACTCATCACTTGAAAATTAGACTTGCATCATCGGTGGAGAAATTAACGCCCACAAAAAAGCTAATCATTAATAGATTCTACTGGTCATTTTGTTTTATTTATTAAGCAATAAAATAACAGAAAAATGACAGCAAACTCACCTGAATTATTTTTCCAATTCTTCTCTGAATACTCATTTTCCATCTTCAGTTTTTGTAGCTGAATTACGAGAGTTCATTTAAATTGAAGCATACAGTAAAACCTGCTACTAAAACATCTTCCTCAAGAAAAACAAGAATGTTCCATACTCGTATTGATCGATTTAGACGCGTTTGTTTGAAGCTCATCGCACCAACATGATGAGTTGAGAGAGAAACGGCTACAAATCAGAATCTCTACGCAGAGTCTGTGTTTCATCGACCCGCGCTGCAGTATTAGAAAGAGCAACTGCTAAATTGCCTCACATATGCAATAATATTGCCTCACAGATGCAATAATATTGCCTCACATATGTAATAATATTGCCTCACAGATGCAATAATTTGAGGTAATTTTTCATATGAAATTACGTGAAGTACAGCAACGCATTGGAGTGTATTGCCCCCATGTTATCACCGAGAAAAAGGCTGCCTGGATTCCACACAATGGTGCTTGAAGGTACAAATTAACAAGATATATTAATACATTAACGATGCTAATGCACTAAGAGCTAGCCGAGGCTTAATGCTCTGCCCACCTCAGTAGAAAATCGCACGCATGCTGGGAAAAGCATGAAGGCCATCGCTCACATCATTCTCACATCCTCTTTATTCCACCCAACTGGTACTTCTCATTTCGAATGCATTAGAGAGCTCCCGAGGCGACGTGAAATTCGAATAAAGTAGAAAATTCCATGCATGTATGTTGCTCACATTAACCACGTACGGGTAGGTATTTTTACTAACACTCTATAATCCACAATGCTGACACAATCCGAACACGATCCAGAATGCTGACACAATGCTGACACAATCCGAACACAATCCACAATGCTAACACAATGCTGACATAATCCACAATGCTGACACAATCCACAATGCTAACACAAAGCTGACATAATCCCAAATGCTAACACATTGCTGACACAATCCACAATGCTAACACATTGCTGACAGTATCCACAATGCTGACACAATGCTGACACAATCCACAATGCTAACACAATGCTGACACAATCCACAATGCTGACACAATGCTGACACCATCCGAACACAATCCACAATGCTGACACAATCCGAACTCAATCCACAATGCTAGCACAATGCTGACACCATTCGAACACAATCCACAATGCTGACACAATCCGAACGCAATCCACAATACTGACACAATAGTTCATCGGCAGCATAATGCGAGTGTTTCATTTGAGCAGTTAGTCAAAAAACACGTAAATTGTTCTGAGGTGATATTTAACTATTATCCATGATTAGCGCCACTATTGTAACGAAGAGCATTTCAGCTCATCGAATTCTACGGATAGAATATCGAAAAGGAAGAAAATATGAATCATACATTGCGACTTACGGAGTTGTTGTCAACTTCTCTTCAATGCTCATTGAGAAAATCGCATTGTTCTATATACATAAATTACATTTTCGATGCCAACAGAGTTTGAACGGTAATTGAAACAAGGTACCAATAGTTGACACGCAACAACCACCCGAGCCACGAAGTGCGTATCATATAAAGCGTTGTATCTATGTATATAATGCGTTGTACGAATATCTAACAGTGCATTCTAGTTGCCTCAATTCAATTTCATTCATCAATAGAGTTCGAAAATTATCACCGAGTAAAAACGGCAAATGCCAAACCACTTTTGCACCTCAATATTTCGAAGAACGTCAAATAAATTGCTTCAAACATAAATAAAATTTATATATTTACTTCTCATATTCAAATCGCTGAATGAGCAATCGACTCGTGAAATGAATATATTATTTGCCGCTGGAAAAAAAAATCGAAATGCGAGTTACGACCTCCATTATAGGACCTTCATTACGACCTTCAGTATAGGACCGCCATTACGACCGCCATTATAGGACCTTCATTACGACCTTCAGTATAGGACCTGCATTACGACCTTCATTATAGGATAGAGAATGAGTAGAAGCATCGTTGAGCAGCAACTGCCTGTGAATGCGTAGGAGGACTCGGCAGAAATGCACAACTTTATTCAGGGCAGGTTGGCACTAATTCTTGAACTAATTAACCTATTTTCCTAAGCCTACACACAAAAAATCGCAAAAAGCAATAATTTTTTCGCCTTAATCTCTATCGCCTTTGAGTACGAAGCAGCAGTCACCAGAAGAGCAGAATTGAAGCGATGCCTTAAGAGTAATCACTTGTCACTGTATTATTTCAAGTATATTTTACGACGTCATATTATAAATCAAATTTTATACATAATTTTATGTTGAAATAAAACTACAAGCCCCTGGCAGTGTAACGCTTAGTATTTTCCTTACTAAACGAGGAAATAACGTGCAAAAACAGGGGCCCAGCGATGCATATTTTCAAGCAAACCTTATACACGGAGGTAAAAATAAGTTTTGCTTTATTTTATCCTTAACTTTATCTAGGGCTGCGAGTGTTCATGCACACAAAGTAAACAACGACGCAAAATATGAGGTCAAAACACCTGTTCCGTGAAGCTTTTCTGGCGCATCGGAGCGCTGGAGGACGGCGTAATGAAGGCAAAATTTATGGTGGAAGTCTTGCTTTGCTAATGGCTCGCCCTCGATATGATAGTCTATTTTTGGAGCTTTTTTTTCGTGAAGCCTCAATAACAATAACTTCTTGTGCCAGCAGGCCCCTCCTATAGCCCAGAAAAACAGGCCAAGATTCGTGCCGATCGGTAGTAAAGGTTGCATGAACTAAGGGCCATCTGCGCCCAAGTCAGTGTAGTTATCGGCGGGTGCTGAGTTTTTTCATCGATTCCCGCGAGCCGAACTGCGTAGCTGTCAGGTGCAGTTAAAACATCTTTTAACTACTCAAGCAGCAATTACTTCCCTTACGTGTAGTCTAAGAGATCGATCTGTCGACGCCCGTAGTAACTTAGAGAAGAGGCACACATAATTATGTATAGTCTCCTGTAAGTTGTTAGCAAGTAATTTACTTCTTATACATGTTTATCATTGCTGAAGTGATGTATTGTTTCTATTAATAGATTCATTCCCATAGGAAAAATTTCAAAATATATAAATAAATCCAAAAAAGTTACTTGTAGTGAATATTTTACTGTATGATATCACTATACGTTCCTGCAACCGATTTTAGCAACACCACCGTTAGGCTAGGAGCGCGAATTCAAGAAATCAAGCACGAATACATGACATAAACTCCAGGCGCTGCAGTTGGAGCAAAATAAGAATGCAAAATTTGTGAGTCCCGAACGACCACCAGGCAAGTAATCTCGTTAAAAATCTGCATTGAGAGCTCAGAACCCTCGCAGCAATCGGCCTTACGCTCGTTCAAGGCGCCAGTTCAGTAAGCAATACACCCGTCACAGGTGTCAGTTCAGTGAGCAATACACCCGTCGCAGGCGCCAGCTCAGTGAGCAATACACCCGTCGCAAGCGCCGGGGCTGAAACAAGTCATTCTTTACTGCACATTTAAAGACTGAACGCTAGCTGAACACTTCGCAAAAAGGGGTATTTCGATAAAAACTTTTATCGGTTTAAAAATTTGAAACAATATGTGAGCAAAAACTGCCAGCAGAAAGTGGGGCACTAGATTTTCACGTCGACGAGAAATAAATGATGTGATTGAACGAAACACTCCTTTAGACAGCGAAAGCAAGGGTACGTTCTTACAAGTATTAACAAGTTACTGAACAAACATCCTACTCGAGGAGCGGGAAGAGAAAAGTTGATACGTCGCAGCTTTACAATGAATTCTACGATAATTTTTTTTAAATAATGATTTCGCTTAGGGAAGGCGAAAAAAGGTAGGTGTTCGAACTTTGTAGCAATTTTTCTATTAGGATTCACCACGATGACCAATTAATTAGTTCTTTCAAGAAAAATGTGCTTTCACAAAATTGTCGACTATCATGATACATCGTCCCAATAACGTCTCATTATAGAAATTCTGATACAAAACAAATAGCAGTTTATATCCTCGTGTTTTATTGATAGTTTTAAAGTTAATTAAATACGCTCCTTCAAAACGTTGAAGCTAGAGCCAGCTGGCTCTTACTCCAGTTCTATAGCGCCGTCTGACATCTCACACGGGGGAGTTTTCTATTGTGTCTTCAAACGCAAATTACGAAACGTTCTCGATAAAGCACAAGGTCGAACTTACTTTTAGGCTTCAAGACCGGAACCCGCGTGCTCAGCATCCAACGGCACAAATTGCAAGGTGAAAGGAGTAAGTAACGGTGCGTAAATAAAACATTTCGCGACGCTAGCGTGCAAACCAACGCACCAGTTGACCCCGCGCGCCGTGAATGACATTTCAGATAACTTTACGTAACACAAACACTTGGCGACCGCAACACGGTCTGCCGTGAAAACATACTACATGCCCACAGAGAGACGGCTCTCAATTGAAATCATGAATCCTTTTTATAAAAATAAAATGCAATTTCAGTTCCACAAGCTGCTTGCGCTGACAGGTTTCATAGAACGTTGAAATTTTCTAGGAAATCTGTCTTCATGAGCAGATTTTTGAGCACAGAGGAGTGCGCTTGTGATCCCAAAGAAATAGCTCAGGCACAGTTGCTAAAAATTTTATTGAAGAGTTGACAAGGATTTCTCTTTGCGATGCGATCGGTGGCATAAATATTTGACGTTGGAATAAAGTCAAGATGTTTTGCGCTCAAAACATGTTACAAAATAGGTAAAACAGGCTTCATATTCTAGGATTGAAAAGGAACTCCAAAATTTTTAAAAAGATACTAGGAAGAAAGAGTTACGTATAATTACATAAAACCGGCGAAAATTCAAAAATAAGTGAATACAAAAAATTGAACGGATCAGCAAAAGTGTGTTGAAACATTCAGACCTTATCTCAAAAACCACCTGAAGTGACTACTCGCTATCTATGCAAATCTACTCAAAAATCCTCTAGAGAAGTAGGCTAAAACTATCACAACTTTACTGAAAATTTAAACCGGATAATTACATTTTAACGACGTACGGCCGATTTAGTTCAGACTGCGTGACCTCAGAAGCTTGTCCTGGCAAACCAGGAGTCCTGCTCGTCATCAAGAGAAATTGGAGCGCCTCAGAGTAAGCTAAGATATTTCAGTTGGGTCTCTGACAATGTCAGCCAAAAAAGATTAATGGAAAGGTGTTATTTCTATGCTCGAAGAATAAATCTTCATTCATTACAACTGCTTTAAGGAACATCCCAATATACCAACGACAATGTTGTGCAAAAAAAAAGTCCACAAACATTGAACCTTTACCCACTCTTCTCAGCCAGTTGCTTGATTTGATATCCAGTACAGGAAGATACGCGTATTGTGTTGAAGATATATTGGGTTCCTGCCTTCATTTGCGAATGGACCGTACAGGAGACCATTGTAGACTTGTTTGCTTCTTGCAGCAATGCACAGATGCTGGGAGGATAGCCCCAGGTACCAGCATGTGTTCCCATCGATCTCAACACACACATGCATCGATCTCGTAATCGTGATCAGACGCAATACCGACGCTCTGGCGGGGCTCTAATCGATCACCGGAGCAGCACGCTAACGCTGCAACTCTAGAACAGGAGCGGAACCTTTGATGTTGTTGCGTACCAGGTGCTCGATTTCTGCAATACAGTGTGCTTGTAAGATTCCAATTTCTATTGAACATGGATGCGAATGGAAGGGCTGGCTATTGAAGACGTGCCTGCAAGGCGCAGCATTGATAAGGACTTCACCGTTTGCTTGAGGTGACACACGTTCAGCCACGAACAAGGCCTCGTTGAGCATTCATTCTCGAGTTCTTTGATCAACTTTGTGCTGTGCTTGTTGAGACAGTTTTGTTTGTCATTTCTGTCAGCATGTGCCTGAGCATACAAAGTTATTCGACCTGAAAGCTCAACGGAGAAAATAAATGACTTCAGTCAAAAATGAATTTATTTCATCAGCGTAATTAAATTGAATCGGTCATAGCTAAGAGAAAATGTACGCACTTCAAAGCAGCTAGTCAGAGAACTCGAATGAAATTTGCAATTAATATCGTATTTGTGCTGCAGCACGTGCGGATGCAGTGCGTATGCATATTTCGCGTGTACTAAAAGATTTATGCAGTTTCTCGCGAAACTTTTCGAATGATGAAAAATCAGGTACTGAAAGTGAACTTATCTTGCCCTTCAATGCAGGGATTACGGTGCATGGGAAAAGAGACAGCTGGGAAACTTTTCCTTCGGGAAATTTTAGGTTCCTCTCTTGAAGTGTCCTCTAGATGCACGTCCCACCTCGATGTGGAGGTCTACCTCCTTCCCTAATGCCCACCACACTCGTGGGCTCCAGAGGTCTACCTCCTACCCTAATGCCCACCACACTCGTAGGCTCCAGAGGCAGTTGAGAGTCACATTTTAATAACTATGCAACACTAAAACTCAAACATTTAGGTGGAGAAAATTTAAGAAATGAATTTGAAATTAAGGTTTGGAATTACTCTTTTCAAAGTTCCTCCAATCTCTCAGGTGTTCCGCACTTTCTTCAGGGATGATTCTGTGGAAATGTCGACCGCTAAAATCAATATTAAGTATTATTAGCTTCGTTGTTCTGAACATTAATTATTCAAGTCCCTCGGTTGAATAAATTTTAAAAAATCAATTTAGAACACAGGGAACGCCTAGGATGTTTTAGTATTATAACGGTAGGCCAGCAAAGTATTCTCGGCGTCTGTTACGTAATGACGAAGTCTTGCTCCTACAAAATAAGTCAAACAATTCACCAAATGTAAGCAAATTAGAATGCATGTCTTACAAACTCACATGTGTTATTGGCGTTTGCAAGTCACCTTTGTTTACCAATTTACAAGACATAAATTTGAGAGAATTTTTGTTAGTCGCCACACCGAAACTCGTCATTGCGCCTCCACAGGTTTGACTGCCTCACAACAAGTAAATACGACGGGGTATGAATTTCCCTCGATTGGATGCGCGCTGCTACAAGGAGCCACGGCAGAGACAAAGTTCACAAAATTGGATGCGTGCAGCCACAAGAAGCCACGGCAGAGACAAAGCTTACAAGATTGGATGCGTGCAGCCACGACAAAGACAAAGTTTACAAGATTGGATGCGTGCAGCCACAAGGAGTCACGACACAGTCGAAGTTTTACGAGATTGGATGCGTGCAGCCACGACAAAGACAAAGTTTGCAAGATTGGATGCGTGCAGCCACAAGGAGCCACAAGGGCCCCAGGAAAGGAGGCTGGTGCGTTAGGCTGGCGGCAGGAAGCCAGAGCCATCTCGTGAGGCGGCCCGTCAGCGCCCTAAGTGAGTTACCTAATGAATGCGGCCGGGCGCAGAGACCAACCTGCACCAAAAACGCTCCCTCACGTTGCTGCATTCCCAACACGTCTCGAAGTCGCAGCTTCACGACGCTAGAGTACAAGAATAGTTACCAATGGGATGAGAGAAATAAGGTTACTTCGGTCTCAAACCTAATCGTAAATATGTTCCTGTGAAATATCTTGACGATCATCAATTTTGCTTTGCGGAGCTAACCTCCGATGGTGAAGGTTTTTTCATAATTTTATTTCAACATTTTGACTGCATCGTGTGCCATATATAGTACACATCGTCATCTAATCTAACCTAACTTATGCAAGGCAGTAACACATACATATGAACGCAAATTTTCAAGTTTTCACGACGCGTTCATTCTCGTATATGCTTGTTTATATTAGACGGAAAATTGATAGGACAACACAATTTGTTAAAGCACGATCCTTCATTTTTAAATTCACAACGGAAATATTCGTCAATTTGAAATTTTACCTGTGTGGGAATTTGCGGTTAAATGTTAAGCTGCGCTCAATTGTGTCGCTTAGTCACTGAGTAAACGTTGAGATCATCTTGGGCCAATGGTTTATCATTTTAAATATGCACTTCTGAATACTGACTTAGCAACCAGCGCATTTTTTTTCGTACACAAAACCGTCATGTTCCTTTTTCGGTTGTCTCACGATATTTTGAGCGAGATGTGCACGATTCAGTTATCTTCGTTTTTTGATAAATATGTCAAACAAGAAGAGCTAAGTACAAATAAAATATAATTCAAGTCTTGACTTGAATTAAAGCAGAAGACAGAAAAACTTTTCCATGTAAAAGGAGCCATTAACCCATAAAAGCTCATCGATTAACGATCGAACTTCAAGTATTTGGACGCTGAGTAGAAGAAAGAAATGCAATAAATCACGAGCAGCTTTTCGGCAGTGCGAGAGAACAAATCATCCAGTCTGGCTGTAACATATCTCCCATACTATGACCTTTAGAACAATCCTTCGGATTGTGCAGCATTGATTACTTCTCAAACCTCACTCCGAAAAAAATTATACTTGTTTGCCCTTTCTTATCTTTCGGTGCGAGGATTTCAATAAGAAACTAAGTCGCCTCTCCAATTCAAGGCTTCAATTCAGGAAACTAAAGGTTTCTGAGGAATTCTTACAGTATCGATCTATAAAATAATAAACTTACAACTCAGAGGCTCATGAGGAAAACGTCAGCCCTCCTAGAGCAGCCACGTTCTTTTCTTCGACCATTCCTTTTTCCAGGAAATGTGCTGACGCTAAGTAAGTACACTATAAGGGAGGGAAATGAAGTCCGCATAAAAGCCAATTTTGACCTTGTCTTTCCAATAAGCATCGCTGATCCTCATCTACATCGAACCCTGACACATGTTTCTAGCGGCAGAGCAAGATGAGAACGTCACCAATTGTGTCTGTCAAAATCAATGGTGATTTTCTTCTTCGTACCACTTCAAGAGCGACTCAGTCGGAAAAGAATGCTTCATTACGCTGCTTTCATACGAAAGCACGTTCCTTGAGCGCAAAAATTTTGGAACATGATTCGACAAAATATAGAACTGGCTCTTACTAAGACATTTCCCTGTAGGCTGCCCGCTAGTCTAAAATCTCAGGCAAACTTTTTTCACCAACGGATCAGTAATTTCGTATAATTTTTTCCAGAAATTATTTTAGGAATTCGGCAAAGGGGTGCCGAAAAAGCTAGACTGGGATTCTTTCAATATTTAAATGAGAGAGCAACAGTTCCCCCCAGCTAAAAACATCGAAGAACTTGAACTTTATGAAGTCCCCGGCAAACAATGCTCATTTTTAAATCCGTTACTGCCGTCGCTGCAAGAGTATCGATCTTTTGATGTTTCGCTATTTTATTAGTTCCCGAATTCTTTGAACAAGCTTGTGATAAAATTTCATTCAACCTCGTTTTGATGAAAATTTTAACATGCGTTGCAATACGATAGTTATTGAATACTTAAAAACTTTATTTATCGTTGCAATGGGAGCTACTACGAAGCAATATGTTTTTTCTATACGTAAAAACAGAAATATCATCTTTTTCTCGTACACCTCAGCATTCATGGTTATTCTTTTCATATTTGTTACACCCCAACAATAACGACAAACACTGTCGGAATAGTCACTCAATGTTTTATGATCCAAGAAAAATTTAAACCTTCCTGAAAAACTTGGGTTGCAATTCAAATACACCACAGTTACAAGAAAATGTTAGGAGGGCCAAAAATGCTAGATAATTATTCTGTTGAGCATTTACTCACTACTCAAATATTTATACATTCGTCAAATTCTTACATCCTTTACATCTACTACTTGATTATGAACCCGAATGCCTGGCCACTCACTAACGTTAGAAGCAGCACTTAACACCGTGAGCAGCACCTAACACCTAACACTATGAGCAGCACCTAGCATTGCGAACAGCACATAGCACTGTGAGCAGCACCTAGCACTATGAGCAGCACCTAACACCGTGAGCAGCACCTAACACCGTGAGCAGCACCTAGCACCGCTTAGCACAATATTAACTTGCGAGTTGATAAGATCTGAGTCTTTCTTTCTTGATAACGTGCACTGCAGAAAAGCAATTTCGCTGTTCTCCGCTGAATCCCAAGAAGAGTTTTTATGCTTTGAATAAATCAGTTTTAAACGATGCCAAAGTACTCTGGATTCTGCAATGCACGAGTGCGAGATAAACGAAATAATAAAATATTCCAAGCTAACGCAGGGTGGTCCAAAGTAAGGTACCCTTCCATGAGATTGTGTCCTAAACATTTGTTAACGTATCAGTGCTACCGATATCAGTGTGGGTACCTCACTTTTGGGCATATTTACCCAAATTTATCCACTTCTCGGGAGCTTTACATGCAAAATACTAAACAATTTCTAATCGTAAACTACTTGCACTCGAAAGAATCTGAATCCAACATAATTTTTTCTGAGAATCAGATCCAAACTTTGCTGACCAGCCGTGCCCCATAGATATCCTTCCTTTCTTCACACTTCGCTTAAATCACACAAAGGCCTTCATGTCCTTAGCAATAACAGCCAATGCGTAAATTAACCGAAATCTCAGCTTATCAAACCAGAATATTGAAACAGAATTTCCAGATTTTTGTCGTGATTCAAGTTGGGATATTATTAATTTATCCCATTCTTTTTTGTCCATTTTCTCACTTCATTTCGTCACTTCATCATGTCATGCATACCGAATTCTATTGAATTTTGAGTCGGACGAATTTTAGAGCTATTACAATTTCAAATCTAAATCCAAGTAAAATGAGTTTTCACAAACAAAGGTTAGAAAGGAAAACGTAAAACAAATAAAAAGTGATGATCAAAGAGAGGAAAACTAATTTAGATTTCCGCAAACAAAAGTGGCAAATAGTTTTATACAATAACAACTGCGCAAGACTTTGATTTCAGTCAAAGCAAAAGACTTACGTTCTGCATGTTTGTTTAGTAGAAACTGGCTCGAATTGTTTTGTCCGCCAACCACTCAACACAAGAGTACACATTGAAATCAACTTCAAATACGTTCGTTCTCGATAAAATTAAGTGACGAACTTAATTTTTATTGTTCTATTGTCTTTCCCGGAGCCTCTACCTTCTCAATTTCAGAGAATCATAATTGTAATTTTTTTAAATATATACTTTGAAATGCTAGAGCAGATTAAAAGGACAAGGGAGGTAACGAGCCTGGAGCAACTCGCTAAAAATGTCCTATCTAATGAGTGAAGTTCAAATTAGCACTGGTAATAATTTTCCGTGCAGCTACAAGTAGTCTTCGGTGCATACCGTACTGTGTTCGTGCACCCACCATTTAATTCGAGCTCAAGTTTTCACAACTCGTGCCCTCGAGTGCACAGCACATGTTTCAATAACTGGGAACAAAAGACATGAACCTAAATCAAATCGTGCGCAACAACATGTGAGGCACGTGTCCAGGGCTATCTGTGTGCATGATTCCAACGTGCCGTAATATCTTCAATCCAACGCCCAAATTCTATTGAAAATAGTAACATTTCTATAACAGATTAAATCACATTCTGCCCACTGCGAAGCTCCAAGCGCATGTAGTTCTCAAGACGGTCGAGAACTGAACTACAGAATTCCTCGAAAATTAAAACTATAATCGCCCAATTTATCAGTAGACAATCAACTGCCTAAGGCACTATCGTGTCACTCGGGCGAATACCAGCGCCAACCAAAGCCAATATCGGGTATCAACCTACAGTTTTATCTGTGCAGTTCGTTGAACAACTGCACAGATGTACAACGAACCAGATATAGCACTTTCCTGATATAGCACTTTCATGTGCTATATCAGGAAGTGAGTCACATATAGGAGCTAAACTCAAAAATATATAACAGGTATTTCACCCGTCTTGTTAAATTTTACGTACAAGTTCATATAGGCTGATACAGCAACGTACATTATTGAAAGTCGACACTGACTCATCATTTTGTTGAGCACTTCATAGCGCAGAGCTTGTTAAATTTCTCTAGCAAATGCCGTAGATTCTTCTTTCCACTTATTGCTGATCGCATTTGCATGACAGCTAAATAACATTGTTCTTGAGAAACTGGTAAAACCCTATAATGACCTCGTTCTTTATTATCTCAGAAAACTTTTACAAAAGCTTACGAAAGATAATCAGATATTTTTTAATATTTGAGATGTCATTTTTGCACGACAGCAACATTGGGCAAAACCAAACAATGTTTTTTATGCAAGTAAAAAACATGAACCCTGTCTTTTTTCTTTAATGCGAGTGAATTCCTGGCTTAGGTTAATAAAAAACTAAATAAAATTAGCTGTTTAGAGTAACAGTATTTTAAAAGTAAGTAAAATAATTCGAGATAGATGCAAAATATCAAATACTGCGTGAATAAAAATTCTATGATCGGTATCCCTTAAGATATATAGCCAACACAACTAAATGAAAAAAAGTGTGCAACAGAACTCAAATTTCTTCTATCGTAGAAATTTGATTTACATAATAATGAGAAAGTTTTTACATAATTTGAACTATTTTGAATTCTAATTAAAGCTCTCTAATACTTTACTGTCATATGAACAAGCTCCTGACCTCTGCCAGCAGTCTACTAATCAACGGTCATTCACCTAAGCCTTTTAAGAGTTCCATTTCTTATCCTAAGGGAAGGTTCATCGCAGATTTATCGCAGCCTTCAACAAAAACGCTCCCTCAACTCCCTCTGAGAGCATCGTATAGGATCAGATCCTACATAGGATCATACAGATCCTACATAATAAGACGACGGCATGTGCCTTACTTTTCACCGCCGCTTGCTCAAAGAGAACATGAGTGTCAAATGATGTTCCTTTTGGCCGCCCGCTCCCGGTCTTATGGGCACACGATGGAGCTTTAGAGCAACAGTCCACGTTTCAGCTTAATTTATGTTAGCGTAACTTTGTTTCACGAGTGGTGGAACTGAAAGCATCTCGCCTTCCACTTCCCAGACGCAAGTTTGACCTTGGTTGTACCTGCGTTGATCTGAGGTGCTGCCTCTCCATTTTGAACATTCGAGGCGATAAAATTGGAAGCTACAAGTAAAACTACCTAAAAAAATACTTCCATAATTTGTTTCATTTGTTTGCACGTGCCCCAAACATACTTCATAGTCCGGTGCTAACAAAACAAACTTTAATCCTGAAGCTTTCAGGCCAGCAACTTGAACAACACGGAGAAACATTTCATATTTGTGTTGTTTGTGCGAGCTACTCACGGAAAGCCGATTTCAAATATTGTTATTCCATAAAGAACAAGGCTTCTTAAGCTTCCTTATGCGAAGTGGTTTCCAATTTGACGGTTGGCAGTAGCGACAGCAGCAGCAGCGGCTCACTGATAAAAATATTAAAACACACGAGAAAGACGATAAATAAATTTTACGCGTGACCGGAAAATATTGAAGTTTGGCTGATCGAACGAAAGAGAAAAAGGTAAATCCGGAAAATGTCTCTGACCCGTTTTTAAAGTCTGATATTTTAGGCTTTTCTCAGATCCTCATTAAGAAACTCTTTGGAGAAACAGCAGTAAGCAGCGCGAAGTGGCAGCGAAGTTCAGCTTTTTTATATTCTTCGAAAGGATGAATTAAAACCTATTTTCATAGTCCCAAACTAAGAATTCATTTTCATGAAAATATTATGTCGAAGTTGGAGAGTTGACTTGAATTGTGCAGCTAGTATAATTATTGTTCGCATTTACGCCGCACCAGAAAAATCTACTTTTGAGGCAAAAATCCGTTTTTACTTCTGAGAGCAGGAGAGGAGCCTGTGGCGCTCACAGCTGCGCATGCGAGGAAAAAATCGCATTAGTCCTTTTACGACTATTATGCAAATAAAAATTAATAAATAACATTAGTCCTTTTACGACTCTTATGCAAATAAAAATTAAAAAATAACATTAGTCGTTTTGCGACTATTATGCAAATAAAAATTAACAAATAACAGTAGTCGTTTTACGACTATTATGCAAATAAATAACAGTAGTCCTTTTACGACTATTATGCAAATAAAAATTAATAAATAACCTGTTCCATTCCATATGTAATAAAAAAAAAAAATTTGTATAATTACTGCGTACAAGACAGGACCAGTACTCATATCCGCTATTTTTGGTGTAAGAACTAATATTGTCTTTTATATCGAGGCCCTGAAGTGGGACTTTGAATTGTGATTCCATAAACTGTAGGAGATTATTTTGTTATTTTAGCTCTAGCAGTTTACTTTTAAGTTCTGAAATATGAGTATACTACTTAACACTCTGAAGAAAGGAAAGAAAAAAAATCTTTCATTCCAAAATCAGTCACGTACAATCAAGGTCCAATCGGATTCATAATCAGTAATGCTAAAACCTTGAAATTAAAATGTGGAAGTGGCTTTGAAACTTCTAATTGGGATCAACAAGAATACAATCTTAAAATTACGTGTGGAAGTCCCATTGAAATTTCTAATTGTGACTTAATTCTTTGCTAAGCACGAAAAATTAAAAATTAATCCAAAACAACGTATGATTTTTGTGCATACTACTTAAAATAGGTTTACAGTGAAAAGATCGACGGCCCATTCCAACCTAAAATCTCATATACATAAGATAGATCATAAACTGATAACAAAAAAGTTGAACCTGTTATGAATTGTAAAAAGAAATATGGTTTTCAAGTACGGTCAACAAAATGTTTCCTGCCTTGTTTTGAAGTAAATCTAAATTCATTTTGCTTTGTCTGTCACACTTTCATAAAATACTTAGAAATGAAATAAAATAAAATTATATTGATATAATCTGTTATTCCTACGTTTTTTTAACTATTTATTTCAGCTCAAGTGATGTTTGTAACGAACTTAAAACTTTCCTGTGAATAATATTTAAAGCTCGGCAATGATAGGACATTCAATAATTTACAATATTTACGTGCAAGACTTTCGGTGTGTTGCACAATCAAACTGACAAAGAGTATAGATCAAAAGCTCGTTGCAAAGAACGGTGGACTTGTCGCGCCAACTGCTCGACACTTTAGCTAACGAAAAACTGTAAGAATTATCATCTTGAGACTCTTCCTCATGACTGCTGTCCTTAAATTATTCAAACGAAGAATCATGAGGAAAAATGCCTGTGTTTGATGATGCAGAGAGTAATGTCTCCCCGTTAGAGTAATAAATACTAGCAAAGTATATCTGATGGAAATTTCCTAGGTTCGTCGAATAGGTGTCTTCCAGTGTATTTCTTCTTTCCAACGAAGCTGTTGAAAGGTTTTCCTGCAGATCTGAGGCCTACCACAAAAATTCAAACCCGAATCAGGGATGTATAATTGATGAGGCATGCGACCTAGCGGAGCCAGTGTGTTTTGCCCACTTGTGCAGGCTTTACTCCTCGTTCAAACGCATTCGAGCTTTTGTTATTAAAGGTCAGCATTCTTAAATAAGTTGTACAATTTTTCGGACAAATTTTGTTTCGCCGGATGCGAAAGTAACGATTCTATTAAGTCTTTTAGAAGCAAAATAGTCCTTTGCTGAACAAATTGTAGTCTCATCTCTAAAAAGAAGAAGGGTGAATGTTAGCAGTACTGCACCACTAATTTCGCAATTCAGGGGCTAATTTCATCGTGAATAATATGAGAAAAACTCGAAAAAGTCCTTCCATTCACAATACGTGATATACGTTCTAAGATCGAAGTTTCTTTGAAATCGACATGCATTATCGTATTTTTACTTCATTATGTTTCTATTTGTTAAAAGCACTTAAACAGATATATTAAGCGCCTCTGATGAAAATAAGGATGAATGTGCTCAGGCGAAGAAACTTTTCAGAGGCTTTCTCTAGTTGAAAGTTATTACTGCGCACCTGCGCAGTCAGCTGTTAGTGAGCTGGTTTGGCTGCGGGCCCCACCGATAACCAGAGTTATTTTACAGGTGTCACCGTGCAGAGCTAGTCTACTCACGCTACTTTTCTTATGTCTGTGTGCGTGGGTTTCCTTTTGTTTATTTACTAAAGTGCAGTGCTTGTACTACAATACCTCGCTCCACTAATTACGTTTGGTGTAATTGTTCTTAAATTGATTATAGTTGACTCAACTTTTGAGTATATAAATATAAGGCTGTTTGGCCAATTAATCAGTCCCGTCGAAATTGGACCTCCTTTAAGGTAATTTTGACTACTAGTTCAGTTGAACATTTATTTCAACATGTGTCAAATAATTAAGTAATTATACATATTACCTCTAACTGTCCGGAGCGAATCATTCCTTCAACTGTTTTCATCTTTCTAATAGCCGAATCGGCTCGACTCCGCAAAAAGAATTTTTGGTTTGCAGAGATACATGTTGGCTTGCGGAACCTAATTTAATGAGGAGAGAGGAACTTGTAACTTGTGCCAACAACATCGTTGAAATTTGAAATACACCTCCTACAGAAGACACGGTACCATTACAATTGTTCATGTATTTCCTCTAGCGCGTAACTTCTCATTAAGTTATGAACTTTTGCAGGAGCCACGCCTTCTTCATGGTGGTTCACCCGGTAAAATACTTCATAGATTTTACGTTTGCTTGTCGAACTGCTGTGTCTACCCACTCGTAGAATTGACAGGTTTTCGGAGTAAGTTAAATGTTCGTATGAAACACCGTAGACTTACGTCTACGCTTCTTATTAACGTGAGGATCATAAACTTAGTTAAATTGTACTTCAATTTGTGTTTTGAAGTCAACTAATGTTGGCCTCAATAGAACGTGCACAAAATTGCTAATGCAACGTGTGCAATAGCAATCTTTTATTCTTGTTTTCAATTGGTTTGTTGTACAATTGAAACTCCATTTCAAATAAATCTAATGATGTCATTTTATGAGCTCAATTTTGTAGTTTCATTAATATTTATGCATTTTTATAAGAATACAGTTACATTGTTACACTGTCACCTATGTACGTAGTTATGCAGTTATACAGTTATATAGTTGTGCAGTTAAATAGCTACTCAGTTATATAGTCACACAGTTATATATACATCCAGTTATAGGGCTACCGTTGAATTCCGATTTCCAAACGAAGTAAATAATCTCATCAAGGGACGTGCACAGGTTATGACGGGAGCCTCTCCACAGAGAGAGCTGTCTCTGTCTGAGGCCGCCTCCCGGGGCTGCAGGTCATCCTTCAATGTCTTGGTAGGCTCTTACATTTTAAGGGAACACGTGGAGCGGCAAATAATCTTCTTGACGGAGCAAACTCCTCTTTTCTGTTGTCTCGTCGCGTAAAATTGGGCAGACAACGGAAGAAATCCAGCAGAAAGTTAGCCCTGAGGTTTCGGTTTCGTCTCCGGCTCAGTGGAATCGTCTGACATCCAACGCTCGTACGCGATGAAAACAAACATTCCAAGGAAGGAATACAAGTCTCTCGAGTTTGCTCTAGAAATCAAGACCCAGCGCCCCGACCAAACAAAAATTAAGAATTTCTAACGTTTAATTATTCTTCTCTGCAGGAATCACGACACTTGTTGCCCCGCCAAGACTCGAGTTTTTATTCAAAAACAGTTGTTATATCCAATATTCATTTGAGTTAGTTGGCCACCGTTGGTGTTAAGTTACATTTTTGTACATGTTATCGGTGAACTAATACATTCTGAAGGGGTTACACCTCATAAATTAATAGCTTTTTAATAAAGAACGTCTGAGACTTAATCCCAATGTTTTGATATGTTTTTATTTTCCAAACAAGGCATAATCCATGAAGTAAATATTGTATTAAATCCTAAACTGAATCATTAAACGCAAGATCATTTAGAATTCTTAAAAAATGTATGTCAATGCACAAACTCATAAATTTTTAGCTTAGATCTAAAGACGTAGAACTTACAATACCATAGCGTGTGAGCCAACACAAGGTATAATTTTTCAAATTAGGCGGTGCGCAAACATTTCTCTCTCATAAGAGGCCGGTCGCCATATTCAGTTAGAAAGTTCATCCTTAAAAGGCAATTCCCAGGTCTTTTATTCCTTCACGAAATCTGAGCCCACACCACAGTGAGTCAAGAACATTGCTGCATAGATAAGGAAATGCTCATTTACCTTTTTATACCGCACACTTACTGCTTCTATTGATTAAAAATAACCTCTTAAGAATTGCCCTCATGGAACGCAAAACTTGGCTCTTACTTATCGTTCATCTGTTCGTGAACTATTCTTACTAATGCAGAAGGATTTAACCTGATGAAGTACATTAAATGGTGGTGAAAATGAGGTCATATAGAAGTTTTTAGGGCCATTAGTTACGGAGTTATGGGTGTTTCAAAAGAATTAAACTTTTTTTGGCCCACTCTGTATTTTCAGTAGATTGCTTTCTGTCAGTTCACAATTTCACTCTTCTTAGCTAGTTTATTTTTATTGCGCTCTGATTAAAAATTCTTCGTGAACACACGATACTGGAACGCACGAAAAATTCAAGACGAGAGCACACCTATCCTTAAAAGGCATAGAACATTGCTGCATAGATAAGGAAATACCTTTTATACCACACTCTTGAATAATTTCATTGTTCAATGTTGCATAATAGAACTAAATAATTTTGCACGATACTGGAACGCACGAAAAATTCAAGACGAGAGCACACCTAAGTAGTTGTAGTGGTAGTGAAAGCAGCGCTTCAGAAACTCAGTCTATTTCGCACCGAAAGAGTAGGGACCATTTAGTATGGACTTAGGAGAACGGGGATTCTATGCACAGGGTGTGTTCCCACACAAGATCCCCTGCGCATAGAAACAGCAAGTTAAGAAGGAAGAGCAAGAAAAGACAAATAAGAAATAGCGAAGAAGGAATGAAAACGGAAGGAAGCAAAGTGGGCACGAAAGACAGAATCCCGAAGGCCTATCTAAAGCTGAGGTACCCTAGCAGTACTCCCCTGGGGGCGCTAGTCCCCATAGCATAGGATAGGCAAACCTAACTAACCTACCTCTATTGCCTATGGCCTATCCTATGCCCCCTGAGGGGAGAGCACACCTAAGAGTCGAATTACTTTTTTTTGCTCCATCGGGAAATAATTTCATTGTTCAATGTTGCATAATAGAATTAAATAATTACGATGATGATGAATATGATCAAGATAACTAGATTCAGTATTTACACGCAACAGGAGGGCTACACTTTTTGCACTAGGATTTAAAAATGTATCGACAAAATGACCAACAGTCATCATTGATTTAAGTTTAAAGAAATTTCAACACAGTTAAATTTAAACAGCCCCGTAGGCAAATAGTAAAAGCTGGTGTCCAAACCAAGGCAACATTTATTTCAAAACAAGGAATGTTTTATCTGTTTACGTTAATATCCCTAGGTGAAAACTCAAGCTACGCCATCCAACTTTTCTCTTCAACATCCATTGCATATTTGATTGTTTGCGTCGTGGTTCAGGTAGATGGTCACGAAATATTATTGGATCCTACCTGCATTGCAACAACTATGAGCAGCGTTTGTAATGCATATATCAAATTCAAGATCACTAGGCACATATTTAATTCTTTCTTCTGAACAAACTACTGAAGTAGAGTTTGGTTGACTGAACTAAAGTCTAATTTGATTCAAAAAATATCAGAGGTCATAAAACACTCCTAAGTGTGAAATTACTGGATAAATTTTACATACATTTCACGAGCTTTACCTGCTCAAAAACGGCTCCACGAAAGCTGCCGTTAGACTACAATCATGAAAGTCGATTTTTAGGAAGCGTTTGAGCTCAGAAACAGCGATCCGAATTTATCTCGATCCTGGGAAAGTAGGTTCTTTACCGCGGTCATTTGCAGCGCATTTACTGCTATCACAAATATTGGTAATCGATGAGTGATAAAGGCTGCAGTTCTGGCTAGCCAAACAGACGGCCGCCTCATCAAAATCTTTGTGCCGGCAGAGGACTCCGACAGCTGAAAGGCTTCATCAGTAAAAGTAGAGGAGCTTAAGTAGAAATAGAGGAGCTTAAGCAGTACACAAGCTTACTCTGATAAAGTAGAAAAATGATAACACCTCTTTTGCTATCTGAAGCCTTAGATCCTTACCAAATTCAATTTAAAATCTGCAAAAGACTTTCTTAGATCCAGTAAAGATTCTAGCACAAGAGATGCAGTTCAAAAGAAAGCATAAATATGAACACTAAATGAGCTTCCTTGTGCTCTTCAATTCGAATGCACAGGTACCTGAGGCTCCTCAATAACTGTCATAAACAAAAGAGGAATGTACGGAGCTTGAACCACACCACTGAATTATTATTTGAGTATTGAAAAAGAAAAAGAATTATCAAAAAGAGGAGTACATCGAATTTAAATTGCTCAGTTAAGGTCACTATATGAGTACTAAAAAAGGAATATGATTTATAAGGTGCGTTATCTGCAGTATGAATGTTACAAAGAATTAGATTCGCAAAATCCCGGCACTTAATCTTAAAGAGGGTTACATCTTCACGTCACTTGAATTGAGATTGAATTAAATAGCTTTGTGTGAGCATTTTAATAGAAGTCAAATATTAATTTGAGTTCGTTAACAACGCACAAATCATTTCCAAAAGCATGCAATTGTTTCAAATGTTTTTTTTTCAAAGATTCTTCAAGCTCGATAACTTAAAAAACTAGTCGGAAGTTAGGGATTTTAATATAAAAACCTGACGTACTGAAGGGAACAAGCTTCAGTTGAGAGAATATTTTCTTATTTTAGATTATAACTTAGAAATATCAAGTTTTTAAACTTTCGAGGATTTTTTTCCCCGCCGCCCAGTAAGTTAACTTCAATGCTTAGGAAATTATACAGATTTTGCGACGAAATTATTCGTACATCCTCTAATATTCAATATTTTTACTAGTTTCTCAAAATCTAGTGTTTGTACAGCCCCAAGTTCTTATATAAGTTCATGAAAACAAATATAAAACTCAACTTTCCGAAAATAGGTTTAATGGAACAGAGGTTAAAAATAATTTTTTAACAGTTACAAATACAAAATCTCTCCTGCGACGAGAAAAAATAAGCGTAACGACGATACCTTCACCTGTAATCAATATCAGAACCTTTCAGTTTTATAACTCAGATTTTTCTTATAGTTTTTTTGAGATATGAGCAAGTTCTTGCGAGGATGCTCGTCTATTCTTTTATAATTAAGTGTTCTAATTCATGAAAGTTCTTATGAGCCCGACGACTTATCATAAAATCTCGCCAAAAGTTTCCAAGTGGATCGAAACAGGACAGATGGATATTTTTTCTTGAAGCCATACAGTCACACATTTAGACGTATGTTTGGAATCATTGTTTTGCTAGAAAGTAAATCGTCGGCCTAGACCAAGCGTTTGTGCTGATAACTTTAGGTTTTCATTCGAAATCCTAATATAATTATCGGATTTCATCATTCCTATCACCAGAATTAATTTTCCACGGCCACTTGAGAAGAACGCACGACGGAACATCACGGTTAAACTCCAAGCTTATGTGTCCGCAGTGTCTTCTTTGGGAGGAAAACCTCAACTTTTTGCGACAAATTTTCTTGATATCGTTGTATCAGAAAAGCTCACTTACCATTTCACCGCTTATTAATAGTCGTTTCCAGAAGCAATCGTCGTTGGCTTATAGAGTTTAGAGAAGTTTAATCGAACACTAGCGTGAAGAGACGTTAGTCGTGGTCGATGGCTTCACAGTCCACTCTTGTTCAGATAACGTTTTTTAGCTAGTCCTTGGACTAGTATACCTGTGTACCCAACTTTCGGCAATGCCATTCGCCACAAAGTTTGGATTCGTATTGACCTCGTGACCGAGTTTTCGTACAGGGTTGGGCGATAGTTTTTGTGCCGTTCGACGGCCAACTAAAGTCTTTGCTCTACTAAACAGAATAGAATTTTTATGAGAGATTGTAGAGTAGATCTCGCGATGACGAAGTAATAAGAAACATTTACATAACTACTCATATGACCATAACTACTCGTATTTGAAGGTGATAAAATTTATCGTCATAAGTCAATGCTGATTTTTTTGGCTTTCCCAATATGACATTGACGTGTGAATAACAAGGTGCAATATTTCTTGCACATTGTTTCGTTATACAAAATTTTGAAACATATTTTCATGCGTGAATAGTCTAAGAAAATTTCGACATTACTTAGAATAATATGAATTTAAAAAAAAATTAACATGTGCCCTTGCATTTAAAACAATGTTCCCCATTGTGTCAATACTTTCGCTTGCATAACTTCTGCAAAATTTACTTGTCATATTTATTTCATATGACATATTTTTCTAAAAATTGAATTTTATATTACTTTTACCATACATATACACATATTGAAAAGTCAGAACTGTATAAACACTAGGTTTTGAAAAATTGATCAAGATATTGAATATTGGACTGTGCACGAACATATTTCGTCGCTAACTGGAGGCCGCAAAACTCTACGGTTAATGCAGTGAATATTTAACTACGAAATGTTGGAAATTCAGGGCTGTAAATAAAGATTAGTCCAAAATTTGTAAGATGTTTGCGGTAACTACGATACGAAAAAAATTAGCTAAATTAAAAATGGGTGATCTGTGTGAAACGTATTTACATCAGCTGATTTTGAGTTTTAACTCATTACATTCAACCAGTTTGTGGTACTTCATCTTGTACAACAAATAAATTTCGTACACATTCTTATAGCTTACTTTTGATTTAAAATATCGCATTAATACACTCCATTCTAAAAAAATACAGGTATGTCGCCAGTTGACCGTAAGATACCTATTTTGCCATAAAATTTCAATTTTTTCAAAAATTACTTTTGAAACACATTCATTACTTCACGGACACAATGAGTGTAATTCATTTCCTCCAATTTGAGAACGCGTAAGCAGAAGAAGAGAATGCTGAGCTAACCGAATCTGAAATTTTTCGACTGGATTGCAACCATCCCATGTCTCGCCACCACAGCACTCCAAGAAAATAGAATCTACGTTTACATCATTCAAGACCGCGGTATGTTGGGAAAATCCGTATTCAAGCTTACGAGCTGCTGTGAATGACTATGCAGTCTTCCTGCGGACATATGGGATCAGGTCCTGCTACTTCAAGATAATGAGAAGCAATCGTACTCTACGCTGGGCTTTCTCCGCTATTTTTTCTCCCTTCCATGAAATCAGATGCAAATAATCCTGGCCATACTATTAGGCATT
The DNA here is from genome assembly GCA_014899125.1 of Orchestia grillus. Lineage (NCBI taxonomy): Eukaryota > Metazoa > Arthropoda > Malacostraca > Amphipoda > Talitridae > Orchestia > Orchestia grillus. Next base: position 27,249 of record VOMN01015687.1, on the reverse strand, counting down.
CGCTGCATATTTTTCTGGTACATTAGTAGAACAATCCCCCTTGCTCATAATAATCTAGCGGATGATTCTTTCATTGCGTAATATATCGTGACTCTCCGGTAAGATTTTCGAGGTCTTTCTTAAATTGTCGATTCATACGCATATTGGATTGGGCGCTTACATCCACGTCAGAGTTGTGCAAATTCGCGTTTGCGCGCACTAAAATGGCTGGCAAAACGCATTGGGGAATTAAAAAATAATTTTTTACACATTTGATATAGATGGAAAACAGGAATTCAATGTACGAAACGAGAACAAATTTCCAAATCCCTCGCTAGCGCTAAAGACACGTTAGGTCAAACGTACCAGCACCCTCAGATATTTCAACATTGTTATGCAGGAGTCCAACCGTTTTCAATAGCCCTTCGGGTAGATTTTATTTTTATAAAGTCTCCCTGTCCCCCAATTCTGCCCAGTAAAACCAGCACCACTAAGCGATCGCTACTCGAGCACGGCACGACTGGAAAATCCATTACATCGGCACGAGAGAATTATATTGCAGCCATTCTTTCTTGATTATTTTTGCGAACATAAAATTTGATCCACTTTATAACGCTAATATATGTTTTTGAATGAAATTTTATTTCTGTAAATTGTGGGCACTTACTTACTGAATATTAACTGTGACGTGTCTGAATTTTCACACTTACATTACAAATAAAGTACGTAGCTTTACAATTCGCTTCTCGAAGTATCTAACCACTAATTTTCTTGTTTCGCTGTACAATTTCGTTCCGAATACGCTTCCATGCAAAATTAACTAAAGAAAGTTATGAATAAAGTGTCTAAGGTATATCATTAGAATCTAAAAGTATTTGGTTCGAAGTAACAGTTTACCAAATTTATGCAGTGTTGATTATATACTTTCGAAGCAGCAAAGGCAGCTGTATCGAGCGCCACGGTCGGTGTTTTTTTAAAATCAACAGAAAACTCACTGCAAATTTTTTCACCCGATGATGCATGATGTCACTCAATTAATTTCGCAATTTTTTTTTTTTGTATTTTGTATCTGGCAGGTCCTTTGCACCCAAATGAAGGAAAAATAGAATGAAAAATGTTTTTCAGTTACTGAAATAAATGTTACCAAACATTTGTGCGCCTAGACAAGAATATGGAAAACAGTATTACCAACAGCATCTAGTGCGTTATTTTATTTTGTCATCATCCTTGTTTGGTTCTATTAACACCGAGTATCCAGAAAAAAGAACTTCAAGGGATAATAAATAAAACTAATGTTACTCGGATATGGGATAATACAGTGATCTTAACTAAATGGAATTGAATTAGACAGTGGTATTAACTTAATTTTAAACTAAAAATTTAAATTATGAGCAACGGTCTTAACTTGAGAAACTCACCTTTGATTGTTTATGCAGACCAATGGTCTTAAAACTTGAGGTAAGGGAGTTCTGTGCCATGCAATGAACAGTCAAAAGGCGAGAAAGTTGAATCAAACCTCGTACCTTTAACTGCAGTAACAAAATGATCCTTCAGTTGACGACACTGCGATGCTACAATACTCGTAGGAGTATTTGTTGCAATTTAAGGTGTTGTAAGCTTGCATGCTTAAGTAAAAATTGAACGACAACCTACCTTGGAACTGCCCCCCAAAGCTAACCGTGTTCCATACAGTGAGGTCGGACACAGCAGACCTGGCGGACGCTGGAATCTAAACACTCGATTCGATACCCCATCGTAAAACACAAACCCCACAATAAAAATAAACAACTTAGAAGTACTTTGCCACAGGCCTGGAGAATAGTTCTACAGGCATGTTGAGTTTGAACGTAAACTTTAAAGGGCTTTGGATAAGTACACAAGGGGGGATAAGCGATTCCAAGTCTACTAATAAAGAGTGCGGCATAAAAGAACAAGTGAGACACAGTTTGAACGTAAACAGCGCGCGTGCTGTCAGTACTCTCAAGCCAGTACAAAATTACGACATCACTTGGCTAAACTGAGCCTAGGTTGGCTTAATTTGACTAAATTTGGTTCCAAAAATGCAAGGTCTAAGACACGCTATTGGCGAGAAGGACTTTGTAATAAAAAACTTTGGGGGCTATGAACTCAAAGCATGTATTCGTTTAAAAAAATATATTTCTTCCCTAAAAATAGCTGCTTTATCGTGGCAGAGAAAACATTCAGATAAATTAAACTTAATAGACCAAAGGATCTTGGTGTATCTTTAATTGGTATTCGTGTTAGCTATGATGAGCCAGACAATATCAATAGTATAGTTAACACATTAACAAAAAATGTGTTATCACACTTGTACTTTCCCTCGCATTGATCGGCGCGCAGAATAATAAATTCTGATACACTAAAAATATTTATAGCTAACCTCAAAGCACCAGCAGTCCATTGGACACTGGCTGCTACTTATTTCTATAGACAGAAACAGGCTCATCAGACTACTACTTTCTTTACCCTCATGATGACCCCAAGTTACAGTAAAAGAATTTCTTCGTGAAGTTTTGCTATAAGAGTGAGTATAATTTGAAAAATGTTTCCAAATTCGGGACATCGTTTGATCTTTAAAATGTATCACGAAGTACACTGAAAAGTTTTTCATAATCAATGGTATTACATTACAATGTTCACAATTGCTTCCTTAGCTTTCAGATGCGGAAAAATCCTGCGACACCTGTATCCTATTATTGTAATATTTAACGAGTGCTTATACGTTAGCTTTTTATTAAATGAGACTTTAATCAACTAATTCCTGCTCACTGCATCAACATCAGTCGATACATTCATAAATAACGAGGTTGATGTACCTTTAAGTTCTTATAGATAGTGACTATGGTATGTCAAAGTTCGTTAAATTGCTTAGTAAATTAACGTCGATGATCCCATGGCGCTAACACAGCTTAAAGATGAGTCGGCCAAAACTATGAACTTCATGTTTGAAAGTACATGCGTTTTAAAATTGAGACCTGAAACACGCATGTTCAAGTTTAAGTCTGCATACTCTTGACTTGATGGCATTTGACCTGAAGAGAAAGTTTCTTCCCAAATTAAGACTATTGGACGATGGCCTCGTGACGTCAACGTCTGGGCTCCAGATTTCATTTGGTAGCGGCATAAAACTGTAAGCAATTAGCGAGGCGGCTCCAGGGCGGCGGTCAAATGGCTGGGGCAAAAAATATTTCAACGGATAACCCAGGGCCAACATATCTAAAATATAAGTTGCCAGTTCAGTCATTTGTTTGACCATCATGAATATTTTGAAAGATATTTTTATAAGGATGTACGTTTGAAGGCATGGACAATCTTAAGATAAATTTAAAACAACGATAAAAAGGTGAGGAACTATTGTTCTGACCTGTTTGACTGCTACAGAAATCGCGATAGGACCTGGGTAAACAAGCATGATATTTGCACATAAACCCAAGAATGTTCAACTTGGTGCATCGTTTTTGTTGCCATTATCTATTTTCTGTTCTAAATAATGAATAACAGTCAATACTTCATCGGAGATGATTTCGATCCACCATCATTTTACCTCTCTGAAGATCATCATACTCTAGCTCTGATCTCAATCCTGCGGAAAATAAACAAGACATTCTAATGAAAAGATCGTTTTTGTTGTCATCAATCTTTCAACAAAGAGAAAGACTTGCAAAGAAATTATCAGTTCATCCTATCTGAACCACGTACTGGAATCAAGTCTTCCAATAATGAAATATTCTTTAATTACTTTAAACCTGTTTTTCAAGTAAATAAGTTGAATTTTTTTAATTATAAGCTGGGAATATTTTGACACTAAATTTTTCAAGGATTTTCAGCCTCACTATATAATTCACATTTATATTCATCAAAACGTTTCCAAAATATATTTGTGCGATTTTGAATGAGCACCTCAAGTACATATAATCTTTCCTACTCTCTTTCCATTTTTTCAAAACGTTTTTTGTGGAAATGTAAATTTGCTCACTTTGGTGTTATTCCACCCAATCGTTAAATTTATAAAATAATTAATAAAAACTCTTGGGTGGTCAAAATTATAGGTAATTATAGATGCTCTCGCGAAAATGTTGGTTTCAATTTTTGAAAATTCAGGTGCAGCTGAGAAAATTCGATCAATGCCGACTGCTATCAATTTATGCCATTTATTCCTATTATTTATTGTAAGATTCAAAAGATCCAATAGCAACATGCACCATAAAAAAGAATTGGCTTCAGTCCATCACCGTCGCAACTTTCGCTGCACTTCACGGGGTCACAGCACTTCACTTATTCCATCAAGTGTGTGTTCTCCTTACAAAATTTGTACGTTTGAGTTCATCTACCAACATCTTAGCTGTGCGCTGCACTTCACTTATTCCATCAAGTGTGTGTTCTCCTAACAAAATTAGTACGTTTGAGTTCATCTACCAACATCTTAGCTCTGCGCTGCACTTCACTTATTCCATCAAGTGTGTGTTCTCCTTACAAAATTGGTACGTTTGAGTTCATCTACCAACGAAACTTGCTCGTATACATGCCAAATGTACGTCTCTACTCGTCTCACGTCGATGAAGAGTGCGCTCCCCAACTTCGCTGAAGAGCCTTTGAATGAAAAATTTCACGCTACAACCAACGCACATCTGTTGCAAGAGCTCAAGTAAAGCCTCCCCGTAACTCTTTATGAAGGAACATTGCCAGCTAATACACTCATTTGTCAGGCTGATATCGCAGAATTTTCCTCGACATGACGGGCATTTGTTTTCCTGACTGAAACTCACGTAAAATGAGGGAAAAGACGCTCTGGGATATCGTCTCGATTCTGAGTCACAGCTAAAAAAAATTTGCGCTCTCGGTCCTTCTTCGTCAATTAGTTTCCAGAAGGGATTCGTGTGGGTCAGGTAAATGATGCTGCGTGATGTGACGACTCGTACGAGAAAATTTCTGTAGGATAACTTTGAGCCAATAATTTATCACCAAAGTTTTATTGCAGCTCTGAACATTCTGTCGTCAGTATGAATTGATGGTCTCTTTTCTTCTCGCGCAGCATAATTAAACCTCATGGATGTCATTTGTCTTCAGGTAGCGATGAATAACGGGAGCTACCGGCGTAAAAATAAATGTATCAGAGCTGTTTTTTTCATAAGGATAAAGTAAGGGAAAGTTCAAGGCTACTGGAACGAGAAAATCAAAGAGCGACCTACGCATGCAAAGCGCAGGGTCTCGACGATATGAAGGAGATGATAGATTTCCTCTCGTAGCGCACAAGTTCAGTCCATTGGATTTGGGTATCACAGAGGAAAACGAACTCAAAAGACCTTTTCACAAGGGAGAAAAAGAAAATATTGAAGGCATCCAATTTGCAATCGGAAGCCCATCCTATAAGGAAAACATGCACGATTGCTTCCATTCCTCTGTCAAAAACTTTTCTGACTGAGCAACCGTTTCATTTCTCAAGATTGCAGAAGCAGTCACTTCAAAATATCTTGGCCAGGTCTCACCTTCTTAGTTCGAAAAACCATTTTTCTGCTCGCAAATGGAAGACGGCATTCGAAGCCCTGGTCTGCACGATGACGACGCATTTGAGAGAGGTTGAGGCGGCAGATGCGATAGCAAAAGAGTCCTTAGAATACGGTTTCCTGGTTTGCCTCCGCTCTCCAACGTATGAGAGAGAGAGTCTATTCAAATTCTCCATGCGAATACCCTTCTTACATAACCGAATATATGTGTAAGTGCGTCAATTAATTCATGCTGTTTGTGTGAGACACTTTATAAGGGATTTTTATTCTCAGATATTGTGTAATTCAATTGGCATGGCTTGCGAAGTAAGCGCTAACGTTAGGAAAAAATTTAAATTCGATTCTACCGTACCCAATCTGTCAACTCTTGTTTGGTGACTAACGTCATTAAATTGGACCTCAACAAATCATCAAAACGTAATAGATTTACAGAATCGTTGTCCGTCAATCATGCACTTCCGTATTAAATTTTTTATTAAATAAAACCTGTTGTAATTGTACTGGTCTGACGCAAGCAAAGAAGCCACAGCAGCTCCTCTTTATTAGTTCATTTCTGCAGCTGCGTACACGGCCAGCAAACAAGGTAATGATTTCCTGGGCCAAATTACGCAGCAGGCCCAGGGACGCCAGGCAGCCTCAGAAGCGAGCGTAGGCAGTCGGCATTAAGCCCATAGCGAACAATTCTTTTTGCAATTAGGCTGTATTTAGCTTCCTACAAGAAGCTAGCTTCAGCCTTTTCCACGGGTACGTTTTCAGTGATGCTATATCAGGCTTTGCACGAAGAAGAAGCAGCAGCAGCTTTGTGTAACGGGAGAGCAGCACAGGGCCTCGTAGGGTTGAAGGCGACTTGCTGGCCCTGACTGTTGGTGCGGCGCTCCAGCCGCCATCTCGCCCACTTAATTAGTGGCCAGGACGCGGCTTCTGAACCTCCTCTGTCCCCTCCGGGACCAAGGCAGTCATGGATGCTCCCAGCTCTGAAGGCCAGCGTTGGATTCTTGCAAATGACGTACAGTTTCATGAGACGGATGGGCTTAAAATTGTAAGCGCATTTCACATTGAACTTCTGTTTTATTCTAAATTTAACATGTATTACGAAGTTTAATTTCTGCTACATAATCAACAACTATTGCCCTCGCATTTTCTCTATACTCAAGTCCTTTCAAGGGTATCATAACGTGCAGAAAAAGAAGTGTTTTTAATACGGTCTTCTTCCGTGCTCTCGTTCCCAGAGTCGAAATGTGGAAGTACTACCTACTCCACTCTTCTATTTACATATCTCTCACTAGCGAATCGCACAGCGGGCAGGAGGGATCAAGCTGCTTAGTTGGTGCATAGCGGACTCATCCACCGTAGATCAGAAACGAGACCAAAAGAAATTTTTATCGCTGCCAAAACTCCCGTGCGCGAAAGATCACGATATTCCCACACAACAAGACCCTTCATGGGATCACGTCATCTTTCACTGCGCCATGGTCACCAGGCTATCTCAGAGGAAGGGGCTCGGCTTCTTCCAAAGGGAGCTTGCTGATGTCGTCTGGATGAGGCTTTTTGCAAGTCAGCTTACATCAAATGAAATTGAATTGGTATTGAGTGAAAATTAGTTTTCAATAAATGAAATCAATTTGCCAACTGAAAGTCTTTTAACGAAGAATTAATTTTCACCTAAAATTGAAAAAATGTAACCTAACTTTGTTCAAATGTATTTCAATTTGGTGAAAAAAACTTGAAAAATCTAAAGTTTCGTCCAATTAAGATACATGGCATGGCATCAGGGATGCAAGCCAACTTGCAGCAAACAGCCTGCTGAGACTGGCTCATAAATAAACCCTGTTCGTAATGTCATCAGAGTCACAGCGAGGGAATTGAGAGGGGCTCCTCCAGCAAGCAGCAGTACTTTTCTCTCAAAAATTTCATGCTTCAGTGAAGCGGAAAGTGCAACGGTGCTGGAACACTGTAATTGCTTCTAGTTGAAAATTAGTTTCTTCATTATAATTGAACGACCGAGTTCTTGTTAAAACACGTTTTTATTGTTTAACCGACATGGGTGTGATGCTCAACTAGTGCACTTCTCAAAATTATTACATATGTGCGGAAATAAATTCACGATGTTTTCAAGCAGCTCGTAAAAAATCATGTAAGATGTACGAGCATGCGGCCACTGTCTCAGTGCCACCATTTGAGCGATGCTCTAACATGGGCTTCAAAAGAACATTCAAAACCAGTGCAAGACAAACAAAAATCCGATTGCATTAAAAAGATATTGCTCCATTGCCCAGAAACATGCACACATGTAAGAAGTAATTTCGTAAAACAACGTCAATATATCATTGAAAAGTCATGCAGTAAATTTCTCAATGCCCAAAAATTACCAATTGCTTACGAAGTCTCATATGTCCAAAGTTCAGTGGTTATATGAATTCTTACGCAATAATATTCATACAGCATGATCAAAAATGCCATCTCATAAATTCCTGGAAGTTCCAGAAAGCGACTCGTCTCTAAGCCCTTGGAGTGGCCAATTGAGCAGCGTTCCGCGCAGTTTTCAGAGCCGCGACCGACAGCGAATTTCTTAAAAATGCACAAACTTTCCTACTCCATCGAGTCCATGAGAGCTTGAGCACGGAGATTTGGATACTAAGCGTGTAAATGAAATAGAAGTCGTAGGTTCTATACGAAATGAACTGATGGGAAGAAACTCAATATTACTTTTGTCAGGAAGATAATGAATGATAAGTTTAGCCGTAACAGCTAAGTAAACTAAATAATCATGTCACTGTTCCAAAATTTAAGACATTAACTGCTCTCAGTATGTTGCATCTCGCTTGATATCCTCCGTTCTATTTTTACACTTTTACCCGGCACTAAGTCATGAAAAATATTTGCTGTTGCTGTCCCCGGAATGAGCTCAATGTTCCGAAATAAGTCGGAGACGAATTGTGTCACTTGTAAATGAAAATTCTGCTGGACCATCGTCATTTAAGAGTAATACAGGTTGATTAGAAAACTCATCAGTTAAATTATTCCAAAAATTTGTTCTTGATTCGCAGTTCCTAAATATTGCACTACACTCTAACATCCAAACCTTTTTAAGGATAAAAGAGTGGTTCTTGGCTTGTTTTTACACTGCACAGACGATTGTCCAAATTCTACTGCAATTCTTTTAGCGTTGGGAACAAGGCGAGAAAATTTTGCGCACAACTGTGCAGGGTTGTTAGAGCAGCCTTAATCAAATTAGCAATTTTATTATCCGATCATCATGGTCTGAGCACAAAATGATGAAACCAACCCTCAGCAATTCAATCTGAACTCTAAAAACGTGTAAGGAAATTAAAATATACTTATTACATGTCTCAAAAGTTTTCTTCCTATTCAAATTGGGTCACTGGAAAATTAGAGAAGAAAGTGTCAGTCAATTTTAGAGACATCCGTCAACATCATTCCGAAGAAATGGCCGATCAAATACAATAGTAACTCGAGCGTTTGCCAGAGACCCCAGGTCCAAACGTGTCTAGGAAAGCACTCCTAAAAATCCTCATACTCGTAAAGTCCTCAGACATTAGCTAGCCAAGGTTGCCATAAATGGCCGCTCGATGTTGAGGCGTCACAAGTCAAGCAAGTCAATGAACATCGCCAGAACAGGAATGAACAATAGCGCCATGACATCGCCTATCAATTAGCGAGAAAAGAATGCATCATTAAAGCATTTTTCAGCGAAGAGTTATTCACTTGATCTACTACTGCAGATGATCAGAAAATGGGTCTGCCAGAATGTTTGAAGCTGACAAAGTTTGATATAAAGAACTCAATCGTTTTTTTTTTTGTATTCCTAACATGTACATATTTGAGCACACGGAGGCATGCCCTAAGGCAAAACTCCGCGAGGATACTTTAAAGAAGAGGATAGTTTTGTCTGAAGATATTTTTTTATTCCATATTCTGAACGACGAGCCTTGACACACTGCCTGAAAAAGAATTTCAAGGTTTCCTAGAAGAAAAACTGTGGCCGTGTTCACAATTTTCGGTGAAGTTTTCTCACCGCCAGCAAACCGTCCGCTTAAGACCGAGAGCTTTTTCTGAAGAAGATTTGTCATAATCAAAAGGCGTTTAATATTTTTAAAAAATATATTTTCACACCTTAGTTCTTCGAAAGAAGCCGTAGAGGACAGACTACAAAAAACATTTCTTATATAAGACGAAAACTTACACGAAACTAAATTTATAGCCCATTGAGATCTGGTGCTGTAGAAAAGCTCAATATAAATCTACTTCAAGAAAAACTAATGACAGAGCTCGTTTAACACAATGTATTTCTACCAAGTGATTTCTTTCACCCTGAAACTTTTCTCCCACAATAATTTAGTGAGCTCTTTCGTGGCACTAACATTGTACTGCATACGATTGATACTTTCGATGCCTCCACCTTACCCTCTCAGCCCGAAATAGCAGTCCAAGAAACAAGCTATAATCGTCACGGGCTTTCGACTGGAATGCCAGTAAGCAATTGCGAAGCACCGATATTTGTTTCTATGTGTTGCCTGTCACCCGACGGCTGTGGAAGGCTGAGCTAAGCTCAGTGAAGTAATGACGTTGCCAAACCGGCTCTTGGTAAATTTCCTTCGGCAATATTGTAGTTACAGAACTAAGATACGCACAGACAAAACAATTCTAGAAAGTACAAGAGTATATTTGTTTTAACTTGAGAAAAGAGTAACGACGCAAATGGAAAATACCAGAGTATCTGTTTTAAACAGAAATTGTAAAATTCTATATTTTTAGAGTGGAGCGCGACATGAGATCGTTATACGAAGCCCCTATCAGTCCGTTCGAAAATTTAAACAACAAATTCAACAAATGTCTCAGAATTGGAAAAAGTTGCAAATGTTAACGCTGTACAAACGTTAACGCAACACAAGTGTTAAAGCGGCGCAAATGTTAACGTGGCAGAATATTGCAGCAGCGCAATGTTAACGCAGCGCTATGTTAACACGGTGCAATGTTAACACGTTGCAATATTAGTGTGGAGCCGTATTCGCACTGCACAATGATAACATTGTGTAACCTAATTTTTTGATTGCCAGCTAAGTGTTATTTCTGAACTTTTTAATTAAAAAACAATATTAAATACTCATTATTCCTGTGAAACTTTCCTTAATGGCTAAGTGCTCATAAAAATTAATGCTCATAAATTTTCATTCATAAATTAAAATCCTATCATTCTTCAGTTTTAGATATCGAATCTGAAGGATGCGTAGGGTCTATTTGACTAGTAACTATTGTGAAGGCAGCCCCCAGAGTTATAGGTGATGGAGGCTTATTTGATTACATGAATTTTACTACGGAATTGGAATAGCAATGAGTCCAAAATATCCGCCCGTCATATCAATGCTCGCGTGGTTCAAACACACAAGTGATTTTCGGATATTATAACACTCGAAAGTCATCAGCAATGAGTTCTGCAACGTCAACTATCCTTCTATCAAAATCTATTTTTGGCTCCACATGAGTTTCATAAATTAAACTCATGTGGCATCAGAGGCAGAAGTTCAAAGGTGTCAAATCTGGAGACTTAGCTGGCCATGGTATTGGACCAAAGCGTCCTATCCATCTGTTAGGAAAATACGGTATGTATATTGTCGTGCATTCCTTGAGCGATGCGCTGCAGCGCGGTTGTATCGAAACCACGTATCTCAAAAACAATGAAACTTAGACTTACACTTGTGAAAAAGTCGTACTTGTGTGTTTTTTTATGTGTCGACAAAGTTTGAACCGTCAATTTTAGAAAGTATTTATAATTGGTGTTGAATTAGGAAAAGGCACATTTGATAATTCATTGCCCTGATCCTGCCATCTTCTAGCATAAACTAAATTTTTAAACATAATCTAACATAAACTAAATTAGCATAGGCAAAATGTTTTGGTTAGGAAAAAAATCGTCAATTTAGGTTCCAACATATGAACACGACAGAGGTGAAATGTGATTTTATAATACAATGCAACACAAAGTTGACCCTGGACAAAGTTTATGATGCGCAGCATTGATGTAGCGCGGTATCAGCAGAGCTCAATGTTATGTACGCTTTGCACTCTTTACGCCCAGCAACTACCTGGACAGGATACATTAAAGATCTTGATCGAAGTTTTTGTCCTCATCGTAAGTTCCGCACTTTAAAAACGAGCTGCACAAAGTTGCAGCCACCAGCCACGTCAGAATTGCGCTTTCTATTGCTATCTACCGTTTCTCTCATGGTCCCTTTTCAGACTGAGAAAAGGAATTTGTATAATGTGTATGACATGTGAGTTTTTGCAGGCCATGTTAATTGATAAAGATTTTTGCCAAATTTTGTAGCTTGATCAATTCTTACATTCGTGTAAATGACTGATATGACTTTTATGGCCTTTTATTATTTTATGCTTCTATTTGTGTGATTAAAGGAGTGACAATTCTCTTCAACTAGGAGAATTGTCACTGATGTACTCAGCGTACACCCTTAGTTTCAGTTGAGAAAAATTGTAGTAAAGTTGTGTACGATTTGGAGCCACAACATATAATCATTACTTTGCAGTATTCGTGAATGAATATCGTACCCGGCAAGGAACGGTTATACGAAGACCATAAACGCACAGGAAAGTCCGCAGGTATCAAGAAGGTTCATGATATAATTCGTCAGAAAACTCTACGGATATGAGGCCCAATATTTAAATAACTCTGGTCACAATCTCTAAGAAGAAAACCTCCGACGTATTAACTGCAAGAAAGAGCTTTCAGAGGATTTACGCTTTAGTGTCAATTAATAATTTAGTCTGGCTAAAAAAAATGAAAAACGAAGATATGGAATCATGCATTGATCTAATCATATAAATGAACAAAACGTATTAAGTTTTAGTCGCCAAAAGGGTGTGGTAAATCCGAAGATATGCAGGAGCTACAGCGCCTTAATTTGCCCTCAGACGCAGCCCTGCGCCGTAACAAGGCTCGAATGTGCAGCTAGATTTATGGGTGCGACTCACACTGAAGATTGCTCAAATTTATGGGTGCGACTCACACTGAAGATCGCTCAAATTGATCACTCGTGCCGCTCAGTAGGCGTGAAATTCTCCTGAGTGCTTGGATGTGCTTAGGTCGATCAGCTTATGCAGAGCTCGCACGTTCTACAAAGTTGCTTTGTCGAGAAATTATACCCAAACTACGGTATGTTGGCTCTGACTAAAATTTCAGATCATTCATCTTCTAATGAAACTAAAAAATTAACTGGAAGATGGCAATAGGGTAAATGAAAACCAACCTAAGAAATATTCATTGAACTAGCCATTTGTATATGTTTAAAATTGTTATCAGCTTAAACTCGAATTGAATTAATTATGACAGCTATTTTTGGCTAGAGTTCTATCAGAACTCTGGAGGCTTAAAACCTTTTTGGAATATCCAGGCAATAGAGCTTCACTGAGTAGTAATTTTTAATAAATATTAGAAATGAACGGTGATCGACCGCAAACAAAAGTTAGTGCAGAGCGGCTTTCATTCTCCTTGCGATCAACTACACGTGTGATTAGGAAATGAGCATCAAAATTGAAAGCCATAATCCGCACTCGAAAACACTCGTTAGATCAATTCTGAAACTTGCTCCCACTTGACAGCACAAAAATATCAGCAGAACATCACGTCGCATTGGCCTTGCAACGCGCAGCCGTCGCGTCCTCCAAGCTGTCCGAAGTTCGGCGGTACCGCACACACTCAGGCGTGCACGCCGTCACTTTTACTCCTGACCTAAATGATCGGCGGATATCTTTTTTTGGTTTAATTAAAGCGAAACGACGTAAAATATGCACTACTGTATTATATTTCCCAAATGCAGTGTGTTGTGCAACTTTGCTTTATTTTACCTCAAGTCATAAATACGTTTCTTCATTCACTATTTTATTTAGCTCTCATTTTGCCTGCAAATGTGTCAGATTATTATGTTTCACCCTGAATTTCAATCGTAAAGTTTGAATCAGTTCCCGGAACACTCGCTGTGACGCGTGTGGTCCTGAGGCCCAAATGCAACCCTGACCCACTGCATATTCTTTAGTTATCCATACTATGTGAGCAATGGTGATGACTAATATGAAATACTCCATTTAGTTAAGTAATTTCTGTAAATGACTAGGAGCCCCATTGTGTAGAACAAATAGAAAATGAACCAGCGCAACAATTCTAAACGACAGCGGAGAAGGGTAATCTTCTGTACGTAGGTCCATCATTACCAGGCATCAAGCTCATGAAATGTGTTATGAAATATGTTACACTTGAATTACTTTAACATTCTAAATTCATGTGCGATTCAAACTTATTAGACTTCCATCAATATAGAGTATACTCAGGAACTAGTATACCCTATAGTACAGTACAGATTTTGTATATTCTAACGTATCATAGTTTTCATTCTGAACGAAAATGTTTTCATCAACTGGGTGGTAAAACCATTCTGAAGAGAACAACAGCATCCCAGGAGCGCTTGTGATTAGCAAAAAACTCTCAGGTGGCAGTGGCAATTAATTTTCCAGCACTCCTCGACACATCGGACTTATTTTCCCATGAAACCTGCCGAGGAACTCATTCTCCCGGCAAATTTTCGCTTCAAGCGTCCCTCTCAAGAGTAAGTGCATTTCAAGTCGCTGGGGAAATATCCCGCTTCGAAAAGAAGGCGAAGAGACTGCTTAAAATTCTAGCTCTCTTTTAAATGACTTTGAGAAAGCGAAAGAAGAATGTCCAGGTTCCCAACCGACTAAGTGGTCGAGGGGAGGCGCTGGTCTTTGAGAGAAGACTGGCTAGAGACAACTCAGCAGCTCGATATTTTGCTAGAATCTGTCTCTTAATTCGAAGAAAACATGGATATGTTTTGCTCAGAAGTGAGTTACGATGAAACTGAACGAAACACGCCACGTACTGTATCCCTGGTGCAGCTCTGCAAGCGTGATATTCAGACTCAGAAATGGCCCACCATTACGATGTTAATATTTGATTCAAAAACTTAATGGAAAGTCAGTAAATATTACGCAGTAGATAACGACACATTAATACGTTCAAATCTGAATTTACGTGTGTTAGGAGTATGAAAATTAATAAAATAATTCGGAAATATTTCTTATATTATACCAATGTAGAAGGCAAATAGTTTTCCCTTAGTAAAGTTTACTACACCTCAACTCAATGACTGTCATCTTTCTAACTACAAATTTTTTTTCCTGCTCGTACACGGCAAATTAAAAGTTCCTGATTTCAACTGGGGAGTAGAAGCGAGTAAAAAGAGCACTTATTGTGAAAAAACTACGTTAAGTGTAGCTTGAAGCCAATGCACTCGATAGACGAACAAAGGATTTCCAAATTTTGAATCGGTAATATTTTACCAAACTTAAAAGCTCAGCAGAAGTAAGAAGCCATTACAACGTATTCTAATAAGCAACGCATTTAAAAACATTTAGAAACTCTGAGCAATATGGTGTAGGCATTCAGGTCACTGTTTTTTAAAGGAATTTTCATAGTAGAAGAGAAACAACAAACCAGTCAATACCTTTTAATTCATCACAATCTTCTTTGAGTGACAATGGTCCTATTAATTAGTCCAGGTACGACACCAATTCAAAGAAAGTCTCGTAATTCGACAGCGTCGAAGGGAGACGCTGCCGGTAGTTTGAGAAGGACTTAAATGAAGGGATGATGAAACAAGTGAAATCGAGGACTTGGAATTGACTACATCGCTGACGTCGAAAAGATGGAAGAGAAGACGAGGCATATCGTAACAAAAGGAATGCCTGCAATTGGGTATAACATGGAAACTTACAGACGTGCAGAGATCCTTAAGTGTGAAGTAAATTTTGAGTGAGATGTTAACCATTTTGCTTGGGACAGAGAGAGAGTAGCCATTTGCTTCGAAGTCACACAATAAAAAAACGAGTTAGAGAAGAAATTCTGCAAAAACAATTGTCATAGAAGGGCGAGCTGCAACAACGTGGGAAATTCAACGATGCGACCGGGATCAGATGTGGTGAGCTGGGAGTTGAATGGGTAAAATGCAGAAAATTCAAACGGTTTGGAGATAAGCATAATGACTTTCTAAGAAGATATAAAAAAGAAGAAGGACGAGGTAGATATGCTAAAAATAGACAGCAGTACCGATAGCTAGATACTTAAATATCGAAATACACAAAGCAATACAGAAATACACAAAGCAATTCAGAAATACACAAAGCCAAACCAGTGCAGGAAAAGGCCAATAGTTTTGTAGCGAACGCTTGAGTGAGCTTTACAAGCTGGACGGAGAGAGAAATTTTTCTCAGCAGCAAGCTTTTTTAACAGAATAGGAGCCTTTACTCTCACGTAGCCCTCTCTCTTGAGAGAGCAGCGCGTATGAGGTACGGGAGAGAAGTCCGGGTGAAGGCGTGACGGAAGTAAGCCGCGAGAAATGATGGGGTAGTACATTTTGAATTGGGCAGATGAATAAAGGTTAGTCTTAGACGTCAAGTGTTGGACAGAGACGAGTGCTTTAGTGAATATTCTGACTCATCTACAATCATCTTTTCTGCAAAATTGTTAGAAGGATACTATTCTGTTTTATGTTCGTGTAGGAAAGAAAAAGATTTTTTTTATACAAATACATTGTTTATTGAAGACCAAAACCACATGACTGTTAACAATTTTT
The DNA here is from genome assembly GCA_014899125.1 of Orchestia grillus. Classification (NCBI taxonomy): domain Eukaryota; kingdom Metazoa; phylum Arthropoda; class Malacostraca; order Amphipoda; family Talitridae; genus Orchestia; species Orchestia grillus. The sequence continues at coordinate 11,066 of VOMN01015687.1, read as the reverse complement.
CTTTTCGTTTTTTTCAATTTTCCTTACGAGAATTTTCAAATTTGGTTGCAGTTAGTGAAGATTATTTCCAAAAGATATTTTGAATTTTAATCATTCGACTTTTCAAATCATCTTACATTCATTTTCAAGAACAAATTTGCTTTAAATTTAACAGGAATTTTGAGATTGAAGTACTGTTCAGCAGTATCTTATCTACGAGGGAAAAATTTGAAATAACATAAATCAAGAAATTAATGGTAGTGTGCGGTCGTAACCAGCATTTTGCAAGTTGATTGTCGGTTGCTGCTGGAGAATCAATATCGCGTCTCCAACAGAGAGTCTGGCCGGGTCGTTATAGCGTCGGAGAATGCTGGTATTATCTTCCAACATTTGACGCGTCAAGTCAGTGTTGTGGTCTAGGTTCATGTGCATTTTAGGTGCACCTGAACCTAGATGGTAAGTCAATCTTATGCTTAAGCCATTCTATTGAACGACTCCATATACAGTTCAATCAAATATTTGATTTGATTGAAAATTTATTGAAGCATTCACCCGAAAAAATTATCCAATTTACTAAAGATCACTCAAGCCGAAGAGCAACAGCCACATGACACCGAGGAGCACCTGGCACTTTGCGTCGAGAGTTAGGAACAATTAAGTGGCCCATGTAGAGCTAACTCTGACAGCCGCAAAAAAAACTTCTGGAGCTAGCGCTTTTCCAGGGAGATAACCTATTATCTGCTACCAAACTTTAGCTTTGTTTTCATTCAGTATCTCTAACAAGGCACCAGGCAGCACAGAGCTCAGAAGTCTACAGTGAGCCAGCCTCCTACGCATAGCTCGTAGGTCACCATAGCAACATTTTCTAGGGCACGAAAACGTTTAACAAGTTTTAGTTAAGGGGAGGGCATGATATATGTTCTGTCGCTTAAAACGTGAGACAGCGTTGCCCAAGACTTCTGAGGCATATTTCAAGATAAACGCAAGCTTCATGAACAAGTTTGTATATGAATACATGAATGGTATTTTCGCTTATGCGACTCCGGCGTTTGGGATTTGGAAAAGCTTGTATTTTCTACTACTTTTTCGAACAAAAAATACTTCTCCTTGCCTTACTTCTTCTTCCTCTACTACTACTTCCTCTTCTACTTCCTCCAATATTTCTCGCCTTAAGTGTCTGAAACAAGGGTAATAGGCGCACTATTTAATCGCATAGATGAAAAACTTCCGCACTTTATTCCGATATTTTCAGTCCTAATTTTTTCATAGGCTCACAATTTTGCAAATAATACTTCGAATGAAGCCACCACATTCTAAAATGCAGTAGAGAGAATGTTTTTAATAAAGTGCTCTCATTGCACAGAGGAATTCTTTCATTCGCATGCGGGCAGAGAATTCCTTGAGTGACAGAATTTGGCGCGACAATTTAACTTTTGTCCCAGAAATGGTTTGCAAGACTGGCTGAATTTGGCGAGCTTCAAGTTCCTCGTGTAGGAGGGTGTCGAACAACACTGGCCTGTTTTTTCTGCTCAACTTCAAAGTACACAGCCAATCTTTCTGCGATCGTGTCGGTCAGGATGTCTGGCTGCTGGTCCGCCCCTCTTCCGAAGAAATGAAAAAAGGTGATACTTCTATCCCACTCTCCAGTCGCAATTTACCTTTAATTCGAACGGATCGACAATACAGTCCGTTCGATCAAGAGAAAAGCAGAATCGTATCAAGGTTTTACTATACGATTTCACAAAACTGGTTATGCAAAATAAAACAGGTTCTGTGTAGTCGGGTGTGTATATATCTCTAGGTATAGCACTACACATGTGGGAAGGTTATGTGTTTCGGCTGACGAGACATTCAAAAAGCAACACGAAAATTTCCCTTAAAATAGAGGGAATGAAAACTGCAGTATATATGAAAGACGATAAGCTAATCGTTAAAGTCACGGACGCTATGAGAGAAAAAGTGAAGAAAGAAAGAAGACCCCGTCCACCGCTGAAACGAAGTCCACAACAGATTCCTGGTGGTTGCCGACACCGCCACGTGTAGACGTGAGCGCCATAAGGCCTCGAGACGGAACGCGTTAGAGAAAAAGTAGTGAAGCTAAAAGAGAGAAAAGAGCAGCAAACTCGCTGCTCTCTAAGGTTTCAAGGTCGAGCGCAATCAGAAAATCCCCCCGAGAGATAAAGTAAATTTCCTATTTCTCTTACGTAAGAAAGAATTATAAATACCAAATTTAGAATGCGTTCGCTTCCAAATTAGATAAATGCGCCAAAATTAAATGAAAAATCTAGCTAGAAATTCCTCCACTATAATACATATACAGTAATTGAGAATATTAATATAGGTTTGCATTACCTTTACATAAAAATCACCTTCAGGAATGGAAAACACAAAAGTAAAATAATCAAATAACTAAGTCAACTTCTTTTGAAAAATAAAGCGGATGAATTAATTATTACAAATTTACAAAGTGCAGTTACTCCTCAAGTTGACTAAATCGAGGCTTTTAAAAATTCCCAGAGGAAAAGTCATGGGCTTATGCCTTCACCGAGTTATGGGAAATAGTCAGTTCCTGTAACTCATTTGACCTCCAATCGAGCGTTGCCATCCCATTCCGCATTGATTAAACTCAAGGTTTGCAGAACTGCAATTTTACTTCGTCCTTAATTGCTGCACTTGTTAGTCCCAATTTTCCAACATTGTTGGAAGAGATTTGGAGGAATGCAGTTCGATCTCAAGATGTCTCGTTAATTTCCCATGGAGTTTTAATTTATATATAGCACAAATTTGAAAATTTTTTATTTTTTCAGTGATGGCCCAGAAGTCGTACAAATTTTTCTCATGCAACTACTTCGTGCAGGAAAAAATAAATAAATCATAGCAGATGAGAAATGCATCTGCAGTATCAAATATTTGCTCATGATCTCAAGAAAAAAAATTCCAATTTTCGATCTAAGTTTTCAAAATTAGAAATAAATAATAATTTTCAAACACTGATATTAATAAGCTAGGTATCAGTTCAAAAAAATATATAAGCTTTTAGAAAGAGAAGAGCTGTTTTCTAGGTCTGTGATAAATATTTAGTTTATTTGTAACATTAAAGGGAACTGATTGAAAGGAAACGCACTCAGCATTAAGTCTTCGACTGACTGGCTTAAAAAGTAAGGCACAACCATTCAGCTTGAGCTTGTAGACATATTAACACCTCAATTGTTGCAGTAAATCATTTCTTCTCTTAAGACCACACCCTGTGCATGAAGACTAACGTCTCTGTTTTCTAAAAATACAATGAAGCTAAAAAAGTCAGTCAAAACGCTCACAAGAGAAGATTGATGGAGGGGTGCCATGGTGAAGGCTAGCGTCAATCTATACTTTTAACAAGAAGAATCGAGTTCGGGCCAGCAATCTGAGCGACAAGCTCGAATAATACAGGAACAAAATTTCCCAGCTCCTGGGTTTGTTTCTGAGCAATTGCATTGTCTATTAAGTTTGGTCTCTAATTGTATTTGCAACAGTTATCACTCACACTCAGATATTCAAGCTCAATTCGCAGACTTGTTGCATTACGCAACTTTGTCACCAGGGAGGACAAAAGTACGTGCCGGCCGAAACCTCCAGCTCTCGTAAAAAAGTATAGTCGGAAGCTCTGTTTCATTCATTATAAAACTCCCGCGAATATCAAAACCCAAATTGAGCATAACACTCGTAGGAGGTCGTCGTCATCGCGATGGTAGCGGGGCTCAGGATAGCCTTTACCGAGTGCGGCGCTTGGTCGTTTGGGCGAGAATATTTCGAAAACGTTTTATCGGTGCGAGCGCTGCCTGGCAAACATGCGATCATGAAGCTCAAACATTTGGGTTGACGACCGGCGCGCTTTCAAGAGAGCTAGGCTCATAGCTGTGAATCTTGCTATTGTGTTTCGTGTGGAGATTCTGCAGAGACGCTCAGGTCACCTCCCAAAGTTAAAGTTCGCTCTAAAACGTGTCATGACCCACTTATGAGCCTCCATTTCTTACCTTCAATATTAGACTCAACAAGAATTCATCGTTAGAAGAAACAAATGAACCCCCATGCATAGACATATGAATCATGAGTCGATATGGAAATTATTATGTCTCGAACTGTATTTTGAAACTGTTTCTCAGAGTTAAAATTCAACAAAATAAAAAAAACATTTTCAGTTGAACTTCAAAGCTCCTGATGTTTAGGAAAGACCAACCTAAACTATGGCGTGAAACTTCATTATCCGTTAGTATTGGTGAACCGAAATTCCTTTTAAAATGTTATTAGCATTTTAATTTTAATTAAAAGAAGTAAAACATTCTCGAAATCAACAAAGCGCGTCCACTTGAAGAGTACAAAGAACTCGGTACCTTGTTACAACGAAAGTCTTCAGCATCATTTGTGCGCTGAAGTTTGAGACAAGGAACTTCAAGACCAGACCACGCAGGCTCGGTGGTCTGATCTGTCCCATGAGAATTCGGCCAGCCAGCCTCCAATAACAGCCTCGTACGTCATCACTGCCATCACGCCTTCGTCTGGCTCTCAGTAAAGCTTCTAAGCACACCTGGCTCCGGTGCCCGCCTTCTCGGGGCGGTTGGCGGGTTCTTTCTGTGGAAAGCCAACTTGTCGCGTGTACATGAGGGGCCATTTCCAAATTTCGAAAACAAGGAAATTTTTGTTTTATTTTACCGACACTTACTGATATCCTAAGAAAACATTTTGAATCATTTGAGACATTACTTGCTACAAATAATTTGCAATTGACAAACTTCTACAATTAAATCAGAAATGGCAGACACCGAACAATACAAACAGCCTCAAGAAAGCCTTTTTTGCTGCCTAACTAAGCGACAAGGCTTGTAGGGCAACCTATTTGCCGAAAGATGGGGATTTTTTATTTAGGATAATCTGCTGTACAAAATGAAAAATGTTTTTATATGCACGCATGGGTGAGTAGAAGACAATAGTTGCGTAAAATAATTTGAATGAAATGAAATGCAAAAATTCGTGTATCAAAAGCAGTAGCACTAAACGTGGCTGCCCTGTATAAAATAGGACGTGTGGTCGATAAATATATTGCAAGACTGGCTCGGCCTCAGATGAGAAGCAGCAACTCTAACATTTCAAATAATTCTCAATCAAAAAATTGTAGTTGTCTTCTTTCGTCTCGTCTGAAGTTCACGAGTCCAAGTTCATGAGCTCATTGAAATTTTCAATTTCCGGCTATTGGAACTTTTTCAAATTAAATCGATGAACGGCGTTGTCACGAACTGTTAAGACTGTAGTTAGGAAAATTATCAATTTTTATTGCTTATAAGAGTTCATTTGCCTCGCCTTAGTTTGAAACTTCAATAGCATTAGTTGTATCCCTTTGGAAAAATAACAGTCTATAAATGTCAGATGAACCTCCTGCCTGAGAGGGTAATGACGAGCAGTTTTATTTTAATGTTCTTTTTAATTGCCTCTTCGTGAACAACGAAGCCGAGAAACCAACGGCAAACGAGGAAACTTTTAGTGTCCGAACTCGAGAGCTGTGAGGGTTCTCTAGTTTCTTCAATTGAGCTTTTCTCTGCTCCGGAGACACGGCAATTTTCCGGGTTTCTAAAGATCAGCCTTTGTTAAAGCACACAATCACTGATTTATTTACCTCTACATTTTCCCTATTAAAATCATTACTTATTCCTATGCTACATAACAAACTGACTCTAATATCCAATGCCTACGCCAGGAAATTCCGCAAAATTAGTCACTAATATTAATATTGATATAATTAACATTATAATATTATTAGGGGAGCTTAATCAAATACGATATTCTTACTACAATATCGACAAAAGAAAGTTTTTATTTCTGTTCTTCTCAATTTTAGTAAATCTTTCTACTCTGTAGATCACAACACATAATATTACAGTCGAAGCTCAAATGTTGTGGAATTACTCTATGGTTCTTAATTGGTTTGAATCTTACTTGACAAATCGTAACTTACTTGTTGTAATTGACGATGTTTAATCAGAACTCATGGATATACAGTGGACACAAGAAATTGCTCACTTTAAAATCCTTTTTTTTTATTAAACATCAAGCAAGCCGATAAACCTTAAACTTCAACTGAACACAAATTCAAGTTAACGAAGTGAGATCGCAAAACATAGCGTGGAACTTTAGGGGCAAATGGCTTCATTTACATTAAATAAACGGCCCGTGACACAAATATTCATCCATTCCTGTTCAACAGCTTTCATACGTTACGTATAGTACTTTCGACTCACATCGTAATTGAATTATTCACAGAACATTCTAGATGTTTCGAGAAGGAAAATCAACTTGGTTCGGAATGGAGTATGACTGTTAGTCACTGATGAGCCGTCGTAGCATGCAGTCACCTAAAGGACATCATGCCGAAAGTCAAAGTAGTGTGAGAATAACTACGAAAGCGAATAGTTGAGCTCTATTCTCAAGAAATGACGCTCAGAAATATTTCAACTCAGATTGATGTATCATACACTTTCGCTAGTTCACATGCTCGTAAGTTTATGGAATGTCGTTCAACTGTTAACTTACCCAAGTCAGATACTCCACGGAAGATTGATCTTCAGTCTCGTCGATTTTTGATGGTAAATATTAAAGATGAGCCCATGATGGCTCGCAAAAAGCTAAAAATAAATAGAATCAAACTTCACAGCAATGAGATAAAACGTTTCACTCCCGTAAATCTCCCATGCTGCGCAAAAAGGGCGTTTCAAAGCGTCTAAGCTTTGCAAAAGGAGAACATATTTTAAATAATTCAAGGAAAGACATGTATTTTGGTGGCCTGTCCCTGGACCGCAATCCTATCGAACACCTTTGAGGAACATTGAAGAAAGTCTATCAAAGAAGTTCAATGAATCTTGAATGATTGAAGAAAATGTACGTTGAAGAATGGGCTTATATACCTCCACAGGCTTTCGAACGCTTAATTTCATCCTATGAAAGTCGTCTCCGATCACTTATTGCGAACCAAGGTTTTATAACAAAATATTAAACACTATCCGTATAAAAAACTGCTTTTATTTTAAAAATGTGTATCTTAAACTATGGTCTAAAGTAAGGCCTATTTATGCAGGCCTTACTTTTGTCCTACGCGATATACAGGGTACGAAAGCTGTTTGAGGGCATTTTACGTAGGTTACGTAAACAGTAATATTTTACCAAAAAGTGAATATATTTAAACCAAATTTGTACAAATGCCTTTGATGATACTTCGTTATCAAATTATTTTACGAAACTGCCTTTGGCTTCAAGAACTGCTTCTATGCGAGTCCAAAACCGTTGACATGCTGAAATTAAGCGGTCCTTATTCATTCCGGACATCACTTGGACAAAGGCGGCTTTCAGTGAAACTGTGATACTATGAGGATGTCGATTAGTTTCCCTTTCAAGAAGGTCCCACGCGTAGTATTCCATCGGATTTAAATTTTTCGAGTTCGGAGATCACAAATTAGGGATCAAATAATCGTAAAAATTCTCTCATAGCCAATCTTGGGATATTATGCCTTTCTGAGAAGGTGCTGAGTCTCGCTGAACGAAACATGGCTTCCCATTGGATACTATATTTATGCAGGCCTAGTAAGTGTTCTCAGCAGCATCAACCCTAAGCCCCCGGTGGTAAAATGTACGGTGGCATGACAGGACCTTCACTAGTTACAACTCCGAAAACCATCACAGTAGCCAGAAATTTGGTGTGTATCCCCCCGACTGTATTTCTTAGGGAAACATCTTGATTTAAATGGGGTATCTGAGATAAAAAATAATACTATAAATTATTCGAGTGTGTAATGAACTCAAAACGACATATTCTCAAATAGCCTCCGCACCCTGTCCATATCAGTATGTTTTGGGCGTATATGCGACCATAGATTTGTAAAAGGAAAACTTTTGTTAAAGATTTTCACTCAAGATTAAAATATATATATTCTGTGCGACCTCTATAAATTTTGGTTGTCCAGATGTTTAATAAAAACGGAATATCCCGCGCTCAATTGCTTCTGTCCCTCCCCTGTAAATCCTGCAACTCCTGGACAGTCTTTTTTGGGATTCCGCTTGTTATTGATATTCATTAATGACACTGCTGTCTTACTTCGTTCTTTAAATGTATACTATTCGTTGACAAGAGCCCTTTCTCTGAAGCTCTTGCTAATGAAAAGTATGTTACAAACGTTACAATAGCAAATGAAACATATTAAAAGTTAAAGAAGATTTCAATGTTGTTTAAATCTAATAAATATGCATCAATTTCAGTAAAAGAAAGTACATACTATTTTCCGAAAACCAGATTACACATCTTCCGTGCTTCAAAATCGGCGACGGCCAGATTGAAAGAATCTAATTCATCTAAATTCTTGCAGATTTTCATTGATGAAAACCTGACTTATTAATGAAGAACATTTATCATAAAATGCGCTAAAGTATCGATATCTATTGAGATTCTCAAAAAAGTTAGAAACATATTACCTGCAAAAGTGTTAATAAAAATATCCAGAATATTATTTCATCCATATCTACAATATGACATATTTAGGAATATGGCATGGAACTGATAAAAATGAGGCAACGCACTTTTTAGTCCGCAAAAAATCATTACGATGGCGAGAAGTTAGAAATATAATGCACATACGTACGACTCGCACAAACTTTCAAAAATATTTTAACTTTCGGATCTTCATTGATATTGCCTGTGTACTTTCAAATATAAAACTTTTACCAATAAAGGCAAGAAAGACCTGAAACAAGTAGTATCTGCTCATCTGCCCATCATAATTGTCTGACTTGGAACCGGAGTAAATTTATACTTCCCTACCATTTCAATATCGGATCTTCATTTGGTTTTCACTAAATGGTATCAAAGTTTGGAGCTTCTTGCCTTCAACCAACCTTAAGAAAAGCACACTCTAAGCGCTCAAAACGAATATTAAATCATATTTCTTTTGAAGATATAGATGACGGTGCTTGGGAAATTATAGTCTCATATCTTAAGGTACTATTGAAATACCCCTCACACTGTATCTAAATAAATTATTTTAGAGTATATCATAGAATGCACAGGTTGCATTAACAGCGCATTATTGAATTTCTAAATTTTAATTACATCTTATCCCTTCAAAAAATTCTTTACTTGATCAGCGTTTTTGTACGTTGGGGATAAATGCATTAGATTATACACATTTATCTGTAGGCTTAGACTATGGTCTCGAAGGATGCCCTAGAAGTCGTAGAACATATATGCGCCAACAAGTGACCATCAACAAAATTGTCCAGTCTAATAAGTGTTTAAGAATTCCATGTCTCTAATATTTTTAAAGCTGATGTAACGCTTGTACTAATAAATTGTTTAAATTTGTTTAACATTGGCTTTCATCGAGGTCGTATTACTGCTAGGAATTGCTTATTGCATGGAAACTATTGTTGCAAATAATGATAGCTGGGTACATACGTAGCTGGTGCTGAAAATCGTTGACTTACACAGACTCATAATGCTCGATGCGCTCGAATAGATACTTACAAGAATCTTTTCTGTTTTCACAAATCAGTAACATTTTTTTCAGATTCAAAGGAGTCATTTCAGAAATTAGATAAGAAACTGAATGCATATTAGGCATTAACGCCAAATAGTTTCTCCAATTTACATAAAACTTGAATTGCTCTATTATCCCCTTTTAAACAAAGCACAAACCGATAAGTTTACCTTATGCACAAATGCGAAGTCTAGCGAACCTTACGGTAGACACAGAAATTTTTTAATTTTCACCACTTATACTGTAAATTTTTTTCCATAAAGTGGCTTAACGCTACAACGTAGCAGGGTCACCTTCATGGTTGAGCGACGAACAGACCCACCAGTCATGTCCATCAGTCCAAGTGACTCGACGCAAACATTACTGAAGACACCAAAGAGGGGTGAAATTGGACAAATCTTAATCTTGTACATCTCAACCTTCATATTGCCAAATCTGGTTTCAAGTTTTCAGAAGAAACGTTAAAAATTGAAGCTTTCTTCAGGCGTAAATTACCCAAGCGCCAAACTGCAAACGATTAAAAAATACCATGGGATTTATGCTTATTTTACTTAAGCGAAATGCGTGGGGAAACTTCATAGGTCAAAGTTCAATTCAGAAGGCAATTTTATGATGCTCTACTTTTCTGTTGTACATTTTTACGGATTTTATGTTTGAAAATCATTTGAGAAATCGAAAGAAGTTTACTAACCTCGCTGGAGCATTTTCCTTGGCATAAAATAATGAACCGCAGAAAATTTCCTTTCACTGGAGAAAACAGCACAAACTAAATTATTCATTACAGAAAATATGCATTTAGTTACAGCGTTAATCTCGATCGGCTACGGAGGTACTGAAGAAAGACGCCTACTTTCATTTGTCTGTTCTTATAGATACTTTATGAGGAAATCTAGTAGCGCCATTGCATTCGAAGCACCGCTCCATGAGCGGTGCATGACTGCGGCGTCGTGGCAGTTGCCAGACCCGACGCAAATCGAGGGTCCCGAGGCTGTCATCGAAGTAGCCAGACTAATGTGAGCAAACAAAGGGCTTTCAACGCCAATAAGCTTCCAGAAAATACAGTATTAACATATTCTCACGGAAATTTTAAGGCGCATCCCCGCTCATTGCGAAGCTCAAATTTACATATGTAACCAAAAAGTGCGGCAAGATGACTTCCATCCGGCAAGACAATCTTTCCATACATTCTGTACTCACATGATTGAAGGCCTTTGAACTGTGTGGTTGAAAGTCAAATGAAATCGCAAAAATCACGTAACGATCAAGAACGTGATTTGTCGTGATATTGAAGGTGATTAAAAATGGTTTAAGCCGTTGATCTCTGAGACCGGAAACCAAATTGCTTATCATATATATATAAAAATTACGTTCAAGATTTGAATAAAAAAAATTTTGTGCTATTTTTTTAAATACCTTACTAAAATTCGGAAGAATAGAGATTGGGCGATAATTATTTACACACTGTTTGTCACCGTTTTTAAAAATTGTAGTTTTTCGTGCTACTTTCAGAGTGTTCGGGAAGATTCCAGTGGAAAA
>VOMN01015671.1:0-21537 GCA_014899125.1 Orchestia grillus | reverse complement strand
GAGCTTATGGAATATGTAGCTAGAGTTAAGGGATAGAATTTTTTAACAGGGTATTCAATTTAAGATGCCGTACCCGTGTAAGAGCCCCAGCGGAGACGCAGTGTGGCCCAAAACTGGTGAAACTTAGAATGAATCGCAGGCGCGTGGCCGAGTGCGCAGTGCGCACACTCACTCTGTCGCGCAAAAATGATCCTTTTGTATTACAATATTACCCCAGTGCTGCTTGGTTGGTCCGTCCGTCTCTTTCTCTCTCAGTTAAGGATTTAGATAGGAGAAAATTCCCGGGTCCGTTTTTCTAACTAATCAGCGAGACTGTCAGAGAAGGAAATCCGTATCAGTGATACTGAAAACATTTCATGTCAGATTTACCGTAAATAAGAGGGGTATCTTAAGAAATTAACATCATTTGTCCCTCCATTTTTGGCGGATGCGTCGACTAGTGAAGAATAATAAGAAAACGAACCTAACGCCCTCTGCTGGTCTTGCGATAGGCTACTCTAACTTTGGTTCTGATGTTTCTCAGTTAATGAGGCATCTAAGTTTACGAAGTCTCTAAAATTATCAAGCCTTTAAGTTTACGAGGTCTCTAAAATTATGAGCCTTTAAATTTACCTGCCTGCCTGCCAAACAGAGCTAGGTCTCCACTTACAGGAGTTAGTCTTTAGCGTAGATTTAAGGCTGGACAGAGTTTGAAACATTTACTCACTCAATACAAGTTTGAGGCTTCACGAAGATTAGGCACGTGAACATTGTAAACATGGATCGTTAGTCTGAGCCTATAGACACTTGAAACACAGATTTTACGTTTGAAATTCAAACCTGATCTTCAAAAAGAATGAAATTTAAAAGGTGCGTTTGCAGATTCCCGATCCAACGTTAGCCCTGCTTCAGAATCACTGCGTCGCAGGCCGCCGTCTGTACTGACCTCTCGATGGAACGCGAGGAATCGAAATTTCCAGAGGCATTCATGTCTTACTCGTCAAAAATCGATCATATTGTTGCCTGCCACAAAATATATCTTCTCAAGCATTTTTAGCCTCTTTGCGGTTGCTTACGTCATGCAGTTTTCAAAATACATTGAACTGCTCGTCTTCACTTCGCGATTTGGTCCCCTGCGAATTTTGCTGCGTGACTTACTTACCATCACACTGTTAAAGCACCGCTTTCTCAACCCATTGAATTGTAATGTCATTTTAAATAAAACTTTTCTCACTTTTCTCCGACCCTCAGCCACAGTCCTGTGGTGGGGGGCAACTGTCGCCTTCAGGAGGAAATTCTGCTGTCCCTGAAGACGCTGCTCAGCCGACAGCAGCGTCAGGACTCCGAGCTGAAGCGACTCAACGAGTGGCGTACAGTGGCCATTGCGGTAGACAGAGTCTTGTTCTGGGTGTTCTTCGTCATCACGACCATCAGCTCAGTCGTATTCTTACTCGTCCTTCCACTCATGAAGAGAGCAGAATACGTCAGGAGCACTTGAAACTTTCCACTCCCTTGGGTAGTCTGCTGTATAAAATGAAGTGGGAGTCTTTCTATTGGGTATCCCAACGTAAGTTGGAAAAATAGCGCCGTACGGAGTTTCGATTCTCTCTCTCTCGTTCAGAGTGTAGGAAGATTTCATGAAAATTAGACGTTTCTGAGGTTTTGCTGGCTTTTTCAAGGAATTTTGAAAATAGAGACTGAGTGGTGAGGATTTTTATGTATAGATTCGAGCCACGTTTGTGGACTTCTTTGTGTACATACGTTGTGTGAGCTCTTGAAAATTAACTGTTGAAAGCAAGCATGTCGTAGAAACTTTTCCATATGTCCTAAAATAGGAAAAACTATGTTCTTCGTGCTACGTTGGGAGATGTTTCTTGTGGTAGATGTAGAATGTTAGCGTGAAAGAAACGAATGAGGCCTTTGAACTTGAACATCTTTCCACAATTCCTTGGCATTGAAAGTGGTTACTTTAACTACCCTGTAGATACGCTCAGTGGTCGTCCTGCCTACTTGGGGGGGGGAGGGGCGAGCAGGTGGGGCACAGAACACAACCCCAACTGTGGGGCTGTCTTCTGAAAATGAATGCGACACATCTTCGTTCCACTGACACTTGATGTATAAGTACTCGTTTATTCTAAGCCTGTGTCGGAGTTAAACGCATATTATAGATTTTAGTCAAAGCAACCTGCAATTCTCAGTTGGGATTGTCAGGTGGTGATGGTGGTGGTTACGTCGGGAAGATTGTAACAGTGGGGTTCTGGAAAAAACTTTGGTTCATTACTACCACTGCTACTAATATTACTATGACTACTACTTGTCTCCTTCCATCTTTTCTGCCTATTCTTTTTACTACGCGGGTTTGATTCAGCTATACCAGCGAATTACTACTACTATTCCGACTATTACTAGTTCTGCCAACTCTCGATGATACTCGGATTGTGAGGTTTTCGCATTTTTTTGGCACTCTTTTAAATTTTACAAAACAAATCGGTTAGTCCGGATGAATCTTACTTCTTCCAATTCAAAAAAATGTACGTCAAGCCAAACTCACAATTGTGCTTGAGTTTGTCCCCGCAGCAGTCGAGCTCAAAATAAGCAACGCAAGATTGAATCATATTAAAAACTAGGTATGTTAATATTGTATGCCTGATCAGAAAGAAAATTCATCTTCGATCAATTGAAAAATACTGAAACCCATCAAATCTCCATCACAGGTGAAAATTTGTACCTATGTTCGCCCTTTTTCGTATCACAGTACAGAAAATGCTGTGAATCAGTTCTCTCCCTAACTCTCCAGAAGCGAGCTCTGCAAGCAGCTTCTGCTGGTGCAAATTCGGAAAGAAGAGGCACATATACTCATATGAGTTAGGCACGTATAGCGAAGAGGCACATATGTACAATCGCTATACATGTATTTTACGAGCGAAGCTATAGATAATTTTCATGTTACTGACGATTTGCGTTGGAGTCTAAATTAGTTGTGAGCTGGAGTCTAGCACTAAAATGTGTGCTGTGGTCTACCAATAAAATGTGTGCTGTGGTCTACCAATAAAATGTGTGCTGTGGTCTAGCAATAAAATATGTGCAGGGGTCTAGCAATAAAAAGTTTCTGGGTCTAGCGATAAAATGTTGGTAGAGTCTAGCAATGAAATGTTACTGGAGTCTAGGAATAAAATGCTGGTGGGGCCTAGCAATAAAATATGTGCAGGGGTCTAGCAATAAAATATGTGCAAGGGTCTAGCAATAAAAAGTTTCTGGGGTCTAGCAATAAAATGTTGCTGGGGTCTAGCAATAAAAAGTTTCTGGGTTCTAGTAATAAAATGTTGCTGGGATCTAGCAATCAAAAGTTGTTGGGGTTTAGGAATAAAGTGTTACTGGGGCTAAGGAGTGAAGTATATTTCAAGAAGTCGAGGAATTGGGTATTCGGCTGCTTATTCAATGGGAATGAACGAAAGGTAAAATATGACAAAGACTGTGCACGTACAGCAATTTAAATATAAATCCTTCGGCGAAGGAGTACAAAATTAATCGTCCGGTTATCTGCAGTAACATTGATTGTTCCCAGCTCCGCTCGTTAACTTGTTAGGTCAACATCAGCAGTCTTCTCACACGTTCAGTCAACGTCAGCATTTTTATTCCACGCCAAGTCATCATTTACATTCTTCTTGCACGCTTGCTCAAAATCAATTTTCGTGTTTACCTGAAGTATTACTGCTCTATGCTTCTGTCAGCCAAAATTCAAACTTTCTTTTAAGTGCAGCGACTTTGTGCGAGTACACTCTGTTGACTCAAATTTCCGCCCGACTCGTGGCTAGGTGGGTTGCTGACGCAGCGTGTACAGCTCCAGCAAATGACATTTCATCCTAAAAAAATGATCTAGACCTCGATTATGCATCACTCCTAGAAAATCGTACTTGTTTAATTTCTTAAAACGAAATTAAACTTATGTAATCTTTATATCATCACAATATCCTCTTGTACTTTGTTTCCAGAAAACGGATGTCGTTTTTGTGAATCTTTATAGGAATTTCCATTAAGTCCTGAAATTCTGTCTTGTGTTAATACGCGTACGAAACGCTGTTAAACCTACTCGAATCTCCTAACCAAACATTTGTGTCCTTCATCAGCCTCACATAAAGTCGCTCTCGCAGTCAAATTTCAGAAGCCGCCGACCTCACGTGCGGCAGTCCGCGCGCACTTCCCGAGGGACCGTTCCTTCTTTCTCCGTTGTTCTGCCCCGCTGACAACCAGTCCGATAAATTACGCCTGCAGTTTTGGGCCTGAATGTGGAATGAACTTAAAATGAACTCGTGTGAAGTCATGGCCATGGCAGCGGCCTCAGAGTCCTTGGATAATGAGTTCCTGTTTGCTGTCGCACATCGTTGTTTGTCCGCGGTACTTGAGTATGATTCGGTTTCCCACAGCACTTTTCACCTACATTTTGTGGCTATCATTCAGATCAACATTCATGCCGTGGGAAAGGAAGCTTCAATTTCCTTATTCGAGGTTTTCAGGAGGCCTTTTTCGTAAAATGCGATTTACAAATAACGAGGTTCTACTGCATGTGTTGTGCCGAACTCAGTTTCGTGCGAAGTGAACGATTCTGGCGGGGGTCGTCCACGATGGGGAGTCTGGTGATACCGAGGAGTCGTGAGGCAATTACATTTCTTGGGTTCGTTTGAAGCTACTGCAACATCGATCTACATGTCGTTCTTAGGTCAATGTCTACCGAGGGTTACTAATAAACAAAACAAAATATTTTAAGTCAAGTTCTGATATTCTAAATTAGAGCAATCACCATAATTTTGCTTTATCAATTGTCCTGCACTCTGAGAAACTATTCTACGCCTTATTGTTCGTAATACTCTACGAAATTTCTTTTTATCTTGATGCATTCATTGAAATAATTGGAACTCGAATGCACGTGAGGTTAACATGAATTAACTGCCAAAAATTCATCATGCAATATTTCACACAAGGCGGAGAGTCCACGTCGCACACGCTCGGTGTTGGTGCAGCTGAGACGCGCGCGGCAGCAACTCGTGTGCTGGATTTGTATTCGAAATTATGTCCGATTTTAACTGAAGGAAAGACGTCAAAAATAAGATTTTGTGTACATAGCTCTAGTTTGACTTGCAGGGAGACTTGTGATCGCTTAGACAACACTAATTTTAATGAAAATAGCGTGTATTTTCGATAGTGAAGTTACGACATATACATTTATCGCATGCCTTGCAGTTAATGCTAGAGTTGCTCTAGGAATGTTGTTAACCTTACAGTTACGCTTTAAATAGCATACTAATTCATTTCTGACCTATTTGCCAATGCTTTCTATTCATAATCATGCTCACAGTTTAAACCATCTTCCAAATATAGAGCGTATTTCACAAACCATGCGTACAGTTGAGATAAAACAAATGTTTCCCAAATGTTTCTCAAAAGTTTCCCATTCTTAGGAAAGATCTGGGCTGCATATTAAACAATTTTGACCCCCGCTCTTTGGGTTTTAGGCCTTTATGTGAAAACTCAATATTTCCACGGGTTATATTTGCCATAGGTTGGCTATGTCAGGGCACTAACCAGACATATTTTCTCAATGACCCATTGAGGTGAAATTTCCACGTCGAAAAGACAAACGAATCCAATGCAGAATTGGGGGATTGGGGAAGAGGGATGGTCGATAGTGACGTGTGCTTGAGAGGCTTTTGTGAATTTAGTTTTGTTATTATGTAAACTTTGTCCTTTCCTTTTTTTGTGAATTTTTTGGCTCGAGAATAACTAAAGAACTGATTTTTATAATTATCTTCGAAACTCAGTCTATTCCATTCATCAAGTTCTGCCTTCTTGAGAAATTCTCAATCTCAACTTTATTACCTCATGAGAGAACTCGCTATTTTAAATTTAAATATTCCTTAGAGGGAATAAATATTCCTTAGAGGGAATAAATATTCCTTTGTTCTGTAATCCTTCGAGACCAAGCAGTCCAAGAAAATCTGTGATGGGTTTTGCGATTAGTTTCTTTCGAATTTTCTTCTATAACTTCTGAAAAGGGTCTCGAACTCTAGGGTCGTGAGCGTGAAACCTATGCCAGGTTGTGTCTGCATTCTTTACGTAAGATTGCATTCTTATTTCAGTTGCAGAGTTTACGTGCGTGAGCACTCTTACTGAGTGTGGTAGCAAAGAGGTCTATTCACATTGTAGTGCACTGTTGTCATACCTTCTCCATGGGGGAAATATTTTCATTGTGATATGAACCAAAATAATAGTCATATGAATTATTGCTTTAAATGAAAGTATGTCAGTGAAAATTTTACTCATTCGAAGATGAAAGGCTTACTATAATTGTATAGGACATTTTCTCTTCCAAAGTCACAATCGAGATTTGTAATTGCGTTAATGGTCTCCTTGAATAACTTCTCTTACAGAATATAATATTTAACCTATTATTTTTACACTGCAGCAAAAGCATATTTCATAGGTGATAGAATTCAAGAATGCTAGGTCATTTATTGCTTGATTTTAATCTCTTATACTGACCACCAAACGCCTCTTTTCGCAGATCAATTGTTACTGAATATTTCATGTATACCGTATAAATCAAAGATTCAGGGATGTTCTTCGCCGAAGTAGGATAAGTTTATTAAATCATAATAAGCATTAAATGCTGGTGCTCATATTCTACTAAAATCTATGCCTTCTTTCTGATACCATTGCTCAATTAAAACGTCAATAAACACCTAGTATCAGCTATGTATTTTCTTCAAAAGTCAAGTGCATGTTGGCAGAAATGGGAATGGTTTTGCTATATTTGGACGGACGCACCCAGCAGCGTTGACGACCGCTGCAACACGCGTGCAATTTTCGTGCACAATTGCCGAGTTTGGGGTTAATTGCCGTATTGCAAGCCCCTGGGAAGTCGAACTGGCATTAGCGATATTGCCTCGTAGACGGATTTAATCTAATAAAGTGCGGCTGGGACTTAACTGTTCTGTTCAAATAAATCCCTGGAGCGTATTTTACATGACCATGCGAGGCTGTGGGCAGCTGCACGCGCACGAGATGGATCTCTAAGTGCCAAGCGTCTCAGATTTAAATCCAGTTTTTAACGTTGCGGTAAGGGCGTTGGCTTCTTTTGAGATCACGAGATCGACCTACTGTTGTGGGTGAGCTATGTGCTGACTTTCAGCATAATTTGCAGAATAGGATGAAGAAATTTGAGCTCGTGTTTTCAGAAGATTCTGTTAGTTTTATTTGAAGCATTAAATACCAAACTCAAGCTCACTCATCGAAAATTACGATCTCTTTGAAAATAGAGATTTTTTGGTGGTGATGGGGTTTCACTAGCAAGTACTGTTGCATGAACACTTCTTAGACGTTAGTCAAGTGGTCGATATTTGCACTTAATGATCGCTATTCATTTTCTAAGCGAGCGCTTGCATGTATAGTTCATCCAAGCTGGTTTTGGAAAAATGCTCTACTCTTTTTCTGAAGAATCTTTCTCAGCGCTGTCTGCCTCCGCTGTTTCCTTCTCAATAAACTATTTCGATTGCATTCGCATTGAAAACTTATCTCTATCATATATTTATGTACATACGTGCAAATAGTTTAATATGGAACAAATGCACCAAAGTGTTTTCAACATTGTTGTAAATAAGAGATATTTAGGTAGGCAATATCTAGATGGCATAGCTTTGTTCGAATAACAATAAATATAATTATTGAATGTTATAAAACACTAGACTTCTTGGAAGCAATAACTTTAACCGCAATATTTTAATCTTACTTCTTCTTTCTGTCGTCAGTATATATTTTAGTGTTCATCTTCTGCTACAATTATGAATAGTTAGTTTGCATTTACTGATCACAGTCGGCGGACTGAAGGGGAAGAGACGAGCCGTCAAAACTGACCACGAGTGCTCGTTCGACTATACCTCGGTCTGGCGGTCGTTTGTTCACAGTTACGATGCTAAATGGCACTGAAAACTCCAACATTCTCGGCCTCTCGCATCCTACTTGAAACATGAAACTTGGTCATAAGTTGCAGTTTCTTCCTTTCGTGTAAGAACTTATTCTACGGGAATTTTTGAGTAAAACCTACTTACTTTCAGACGCTCCCTCCAGAATGCTGATGTTCTTCGGCACATCGTCGTTAAAAACACAAATTTTACCTTTGAAATAAAAAGATACTACAAATCTGTAATAGAAATGAACTTGGTATGGTAATTTAATGATTGGCATGGTAATTTAATGACTGTGAATTATCATCATCACTGAGGGAAGTAGGAACATACGATGCTTCAAGGCTTCTAAAATTGTGAGATTGAAAGCTTCTGAGACGAAATCTTAATTTTTAAATTGATGCGATCATAGTGGAGTGCTGCGACGCTCAGCGTAGTACCTCACTGATGGTTTATTCTTTGGAAAAAAAGTTATCAGCTGTTGGCTCAGAACGTCTCGCATGCTAATCCCGATAGGTGATGCCTGTGTACTCCTCGTGCGCTGTCACCTGGAGTGAACAAGGAAAATTAGCCTTCCTAGAATATGTTTTAAAATGTTTTGGAGTAAATATCATTTCTTAGAATGAAGGTAATATTGACTTAAAATTACCTCTCATACTTTGCATAAATGCTAACTAATTTGCCCTGTAAACCAGACACAAATACAGACTAATTTAGGCAACACACCAAGGTTAAATACTGACAAGCACTAGGCATAAATGCTTACAACTCATGCAAGGCTAATTTAAATATATACATTATTTTATGCTCTGGAATAATAACCCGAAGACGATGTTTACCCAGGAAAGTAATTAGGATGGTTTTGAAAATGAAGCAGCCAAACTCTTTTAGAAAAATCCTGTTATAGGACTTTCATTTTGAGCAACAATTCTACGGAGACGCTCATCTACTTCCCTAATTATTCAGGAGCTATCTGTGAGCACAAATTTCCTTTCAAATCCATTACTTCTCTTGACCTGTTTGCATGGTACTGTGATGTTCCTGGAAGTGACTTTCCCTGCGTGGAACTGGATCACCTTTGAAGGAAGATCTTCATTGCAGATTGTGTGATGCTGTAGCAAACGTAAACGTTGTTTAAGAAGAAGTGTATACCTATTTAGTGCATTTGTGTGTGCTGGGACCCTGACGCCTGCTGTTGACGTCTAGCGGGAATACCTGAAGTTGGCGGGGCTGATTCAGTGACTTTTGAGAGCTCGCGAAGTTTTTGTGAAGTTTGTAGAGTAAAAGAAATAAATTGTTGGCTTTGTTTTGCCTGTGTTTCATTCCATATCCTTCACATTCCCTGACTTTGATAGATAATGCCCATGATGTAAAATCTTGAAAACATAAAATTATATTAAAGAATATACTTACGAGGCTTAATGAATGCGTGACAATAAATAATTTCTTGTATATCTTGAATATCTTGAAAATGGTTGGTCCCCTATGCCCTGGCCACACTGGGGTGCCGCCGCTTTGTGTGCATGGTGTGCCTTCGCATATCCACGAGCTGTTGAAGCAGACCGTTTCCCTCTGCCGTCTGATGATAGTGAGGAAAGAAAGCCTATCAGGGATAGTTTGTAGAAAGTTATCCAGCTTCTTCTTGAAGACGTCCTGGGGACCATCGTATTCTCTCAGATCTCTAGGCAGAGAGTTGAAGGGTCTGGGTCCCTTTACGGAGACAAACTGTTCATGTCTAGTCCGAACGCAGCCAGCCGCCCTCGCATTGAACGTCGGCACAACACACGTCCTGCCGAAACGAGTGTGCTGCTTAATGTAATTTTTATATTTCTAACCGAGTTTCAAAAATGTCGTAATCTCATGCGCGGCGCTCAGTAAAACATCGTACATTTTTTACTTTTATGTAAAATTACAGTGAGCCACGTCAGTTTACTTTAGAGCAGAATTAACACACGATTTTAAGGTACATTCAAGTTCGGCTTTTTTCACATCGTCACAGTAAAAATAAAAGCAATGAAAACCTTTGCCATATGCATCATTTTACAAGAAAAGCATGAGCAAGAAAACAATTGCGGTGATAAAATAGCATCTATAAATTTAACTTTTCGACCGCATAGGTCATTTCCAGTACGCTGTAAAAGGAAAAAACTAAAAATGACATTGATATTCAAGAAGTAGCTTTACAACCAAATCTAACGCCTAAATTTGATTATTGAAATATTTGCAAAGTGTAGGCGGAATGTCTATCCTTTAAAACCGGTTTATGTTTTGAAATTATAAAAGACTTTAATATTCTGACATCAGGAGACAGCCGATGGCAGAACACTGGAATCTTCTAACCGGGCAGGCAAGTCACGTTTTGCTGCATGGGAGCGGAGGGCAGCACGAAGGGGGTTTGAAACAGGTCTGTTTGTTCCCTCCTACAACGATGTTCTGCCACACGAATGCTGAGAGCTCTAGTGGTAGAGCCCACATATTCTGATGCCCAATGTGCATATGCAAGATATCTGTAAGTCAGTAATTGAAACCTTGTAAATCGTATGGATAACCGACTGCAGCCGCAGCTTAGCTGCAGAGTCTGCATCTACAGCTAGTCTGAATGGCTGCTTACAGAACAGACTGCGGATGAACATTACTCGCGAGAATCCGGCGCCCAAACAAAATTAGGATGGAATGCGTGGCAGGAGACTGATTCGAGATACAAGATCGTTTTCAAAACCATGAATGAGATCGTACATCTCTTCTATAAACCACGATTTATTTCTCTTCCCTAAATCAGGATTAATCTCTTATCCACGTAATGTCTCCATGTTTCTATAACATACCGCTCCTCCCTTATACCACGCTCGTATCTCTTCCACATAGCAGGGCTGCTGTCTATCCCATGCACCGGGGTAAATTCCACTCAAATGAAGAGAGACAACAATCCTCTCTTCATAAAGCGGGCTCGCAGAACTGGCCACTAAACAGCAGAAATAATTCACCCGTGTATTGTGGCTTCAGAAGTGCATTGTTCGTGCGCAATTAACGCGTGCAGAGCTGTGCTGCCGGCTGACCTTCGCTGAAACGCAGCCGCTCGCGGTCGTCCCTTCACTCACAGCTGTATCCTGGATACCTGCCTTCACGCATAGCTGTATCCTGGACACCTGCCTTCACGCATAGCTGTATCCTGGATGCCTGCCTTCACGCATAGCTGTATCCTGGATACCTGCCTTCACTCTCAGCTGTATCCTGGATACCTGCCTTTACCCACAGCTGTATCCTGGGTACCTACCTTCACTCACAGCTGTATCCTAGATACCTGCCTTCATGCATAGCTCTATCCAGGATACCTGGCTTCACTCATATTTCGATTCTGGATTCCACTCAATATTCTACAGACCAGAAATATTCTCAGATGTATGCTGAATAATGGATACCTGCCTTCACTCACAGCTGCAGCTTAAATATAAGCCTGTCTTTTGTCCTGCTATTTACGGAGTGTTCGGAATGTAAAGAAAGATTGATCATTTTTGAGGCGTGCATTTTGTGTTAGCGGTTGTCATACGCAATCGTGATGTTCCTACAGGTTTTGAGGCTTCCAGTTCACGCTGTTTTTGTTTTATTTTTACATGGTGCTACACCCTGACTCAGATTACTATAATACTTACTTAGATGGTCCTGTCTTTTCTCGCGTCGTGAAATACCAAGCGAGATTTTAAGCGACTGCAAGTTTTACTTCATCATCAAATGTGTGCGAAGATTTCTCACCCTTCGATTTCATTTTGGCACCCTTAAGCCATTTGTAGGACCTGCTGCCTTCATGTTGTCGTGCGCCCTAAGACCGTTTCTATGGGCTGAAGTACATTTGTTTAGCGTAAACGTACACCCGCCCACATCTTCACCGCCACGTCAATCTAACGATCCCTCACACCACAATACCCACGAATCTTCACCCACAGTAACATTACAATAATATATATTCTTTAGCTACGTTCAATCCTCGACGCTAGGTCACCAATCAACAACACTCGCTGACCTGTATAATACTCACTGTCACCCCCCTCCCCCCTCCTCCACCCACACAGCTCCCTTACCTGGTGCCGAGCATTGTTCCTTCCCGGGAGTTCCCGAACGGGCTCGGTACGTTTGCGTGTTGTGACGTCAGCCGACTACCAGCTTGCTCGCTAGTTGCAGGGGCCGAGAAGAGCGACAGCGGCTCACAAGCGCTAGGCTTAATTTCCAGGCGCTGAGTGCGGCTGTGCAGTCGGGCTGNGCACAGCGCCGTGTGCGGCTGTGCAGTCGGGCTGAAGGATAGACAAGGCACAGCGCCGATTGCGACTGTTGAGCTTGTCGGATCTAAGCCTGTGGGCCAAGGTGAAGATTTACAGCTTGTGAACATAGATGAAGTGGTGACGATGTAGGTAATAGTGATTATGCGGTGCGTTATGGTGGCTTTAGTGTACGTCATTGTATAGAGTGGGTAATGGAGGTCACAGCGGCGCTAGTGTACGTTGTAGAGGTGATAGCGTAGATTATGGGGTTGTATTGGTGACAGTCTTAGTACAGTTTTAGTTCACGTTGTAGTATTGATAGTACTTGTTATAGCCAGCGTACGCTACAGTTGTAATAGTGTACGTTGTAGTGTCGATAGTGGAAGTTACAGTGCTGTGATGCCACAGCAACCAGCGACATGTCAGAGAAAACCAGAGCAAAGTATCAGTCTAATTAGAAAGCCATTCCTACCGGCAGGGATCGCTTAGTCCATGGGTCACGCTAATGAACATGCTTAGGCCATGGGTCACGCTAATAATGAACATGCTTAGACCATGTGTCACGCTAATGAACATGCTTAGTCCCTGGGTCACGCTAATGAACATGCTTAGTCCATGGGTCACGCTAATTAACATGCTTAGTTCATGAGTCACGCTAATGAACAACCCCTTAATTTTAGCACACAATATGTGAGAGCGAGCGCATGCCTTGCGATGGTTTGACATTTGTTTAACATTTTTGATTCATATTAAAAATTGCATTTTGTTATAAGCCTAGGTGCACTGGGATGATGTGTGGCTTCATCAAAAAAATTCGTGCAGGAATGGATATTTCGGATGTTGGTAAGTTCAATTACTATTTTAAGTGAATCTTGAAAATAATTTTTTATGCTTACTGAGATTTAGTGGTATTAATGGATTGTCGCCTAAAAGCTGCTCTGCAATGAAAAATTTAGCTACTTCAGCATTAATGATTTTTCGGAACAGCGTAATTCGATACTATCTCGTTCCTCTATGATGAACTTTAACCCGAGCTCGAAATAAGGGCCTACAACACCTGGAGCCTTGATTATGGCCTATAAATTCCCTCCAATAACTACGCAGCCTGCAGGCAGACCAGCTACCTCGAACGAAACTATTTGAACAGAAACGTTTTCTGCGGCCGGTGGCGCCCCTGCGATGGCAGCGGTCTGGCCCCTACGGCCGCTGCTCGTCTGAACTGCGGACTGCGGAGTGCCCCGATGCCTCCAGTGCTCAGTCTGAGTCCTGCAGCCGCGACGGTCGCGGCGTGTGTGTGTGTGTGCCTAATATGATGCAAACTCGTTTAATGCGGTGCAAATTGTGAGCGTGAGTCGTGGTATTGTTGTCGGTTGGGCTGTGTTTATTTTTCCTAGAAACCATTCAGTTGAGTCATATCCAGGACGTCATTGTGTGACTGATATTATACAACATTTTCCGTGTGGTACAGTTGCGTCGTGTTTCAATTGATTCATGAGCTCATCGTAATTATATGTGATTGTTTTGCAAAGGGTGAAATGTTTACTACCATTCAGAGTCGACGCCATAAAAGAAATGCATTTCATATCAAAGACACCTTTGCTCTCGCTCGCTCGGGTCTCGCGTTTTAAATAGGAAGGCGACAAATGGAACAATTTTTACGGCGATGAAGGTTATATTTTACGATGTCGAGCTCCTGCTTAATCGTAAACGCGACGGTTTTTTAGTTCTACTCTACATGGAATTTCTTAGGAAGCGCAATCACAGCAGCCGGCACCGGAAGACCAGAGCGTTTTGACGGTGCAGTCTTCCATGCTACTCGCCTGTTGGTTGTCCCTCAATTGTGCGGTGTTGACGACTGCTGACATGCCGTCAGCTGCTCGCATTCTGAAGTCGTGATTTCAAATTAGAGTTCTCGCTCGTATAATTTGTTCGAAAGTAATTTCAGTCGTATTTTGATAGTGATAAATCCTCCACTGGTAAATAATGTCGGTAGAATGACTGTGATCATGCTTGCACAATGCGTAGTCGTGTGTTGCGAGCTGGTCTGTAGCTAAAAGTGGAGTTGAGGAACATGTTGTGCCTCGGACCCTGTGCACCTGAAACCTGACGTTGTTTTAGCAATTCGTGCAGTTTTTTCAGGAAATTTACTCTGGAATTTCAGATTCAGAGGCTCGTGATTCGAGCCAGATCTCAGAACTATAATTAATTGAACTATAATTCCCTGAATATCACAACACAATAATTCATTGAATCCGATGTAACTTTAGTATTTTCACAGATGTACGCTTGAAAATCAGACAAATTTTCAAATGGTGGATCTTCAACTTACCCCAAG
The DNA here is from genome assembly GCA_014899125.1 of Orchestia grillus. NCBI lineage: Eukaryota > Metazoa > Arthropoda > Malacostraca > Amphipoda > Talitridae > Orchestia > Orchestia grillus. The sequence continues at coordinate 7,012 of VOMN01015671.1, read as the reverse complement.
CCATCTTTGAGTTTTAATTTTTGCTGGAAAGTTTTCAGAACGGAAACATCACGGACTGCTCGGCAAACGCAGGAATTTTCAGCCAGGAAGGTCCAGCAAGCCGCTTGTCTCTCCTTCTTAAATGTATCTTTTAGATGAAAAAAGAATAACAAACACGTGAAATAACAATTCTTTTGGTGTGATTTCGGAAGCCCAAATTAAGGGCAGAATATGCAAAATTCTCGTCCCTGTAGAACATTTTCGTTCATCAAATATGGAGCGATAAGAGTGCCAGTTTGCAGACCGTCCCTCAGAATCACGTGATGTCGACCTGCCCTTGAAGTTTCTGCTTGAAAAAGTGTTTTTTCATGTCTGTGGAATATTTCATGCAGGGATAAAAATTTCACCTAAAGTTCGCTTGTGCCATGTTCGCGGAACAAAACCCTATTCCCCATTTCTTTGCAAAAGCTCAACAAAATAAACCAAAAATCGACGGTCAGCCTTGTTTTAAAGGTCAGCTGAAGGAATTTTCTAATTTACCGTTTTTCAGTACATTGGCCGTGCTAAACGTTACGCTAATCTTATATAGAAGTGAAGTTACCTCGGAATAATGAGCATTTTCTATTGGTTTGTAATAGGAGTTGGATAGTTACACCTAATTGCCACGAACAAAAATTATGTTACATAGTGTCTTTTATGACATTTTTATTGTATCTAAAGTAAAGCAAAAGCATTGAAATTTTTGTGCAATTTATATCTTTTGAAATCTTTCTATTGTGTTAAATTTTTATTAGATTTAGTGGGACGAAATAGGATATCTAGCTTGTAAGGAGGTAAAAATTGGGTACCATTCTAATTTGAGTCCTTGCGTGCTGAAAGCGGAGCAGTAACAGGCTTTCCCTTCTTAATACTTGAGTAATTGGTTAATTTATGTATTTTTTTCCTTTCGCACTACATTTCATTTTACTTTTTCATTTCATTTAACATTTTGACTGCGATTCTATACGCAGGAATTATTTCATATCGACGAAAATTTCCGCTGTGAGTTTAAAATTGAAGGATTTTGCGGTCACAAATTCGGTTATCCTATTCATTTTCCCCCTAATCCCAACTAGCTTTTTCGATTATTGAACACAAATTTTATGAAAACTTGAAAATTTGTATCCATATACGTTAGTACTTTCCTTACGTTAGGTTAGGTTAGATGATTGCGTGTACCATATATGGCGCACGTCGCAGTCAAAGTGTTGAACATTGATTGAAGTATGTGGCGTACCCGAACATAAATACGGCTTGTGAGACACACATACTTATGCAATCATATGTATTCGCTTAATGATCATTACCCAAGCTGTGCGATAAATGTCCCTTTGTTTCCCTATATTCAGCGAGGATTTATAGCTCTATTTATGGGTGTACTCCTTGTGTTGAATATTGTTAGGCAATGTGAAAGTGTACGTTGTGGCACGACTGCGTTTGTTGCGTCACACGAAAGTTCATTTGTAGAACGTGTATCTGTGACAAAATGCTTGCGCGAAGGTCTACGATGTGTCCTCGCTCTCTGAGCGACAAGCAAGGCACAGACGGCGTGACGTAACCAGGAGAGTAATGTCGCTGTCTGACGGCGCAGGACATGGGGTGGAAACTCGAGTATGGACCCATTGGCTCGCTCTTGTTGCCACTTTCTATTCTACTTTAAAATTATGTTAGGGGATAAAAGTTAGATTATTGGGGAGTTAGGTAGAAAATATAGGGTAATTAGCGAGTTTGGCGGGGAATATTGGTGTAATTAGCAAGTTAGGCGGGAATATAGGGTATTTAGCGAGTTAGGCGGGCAATATTGGGTAATTAGCGAGTTAGGCGAGGAATATAGGGTAATTTGAGAGTTAAGTGGGGAATATTGGGTAATTAGCGAGTTGGGCTCAGCAAAGAGCTCAAATTCCCATCAAATTCTGTCGAAAACAAGCGTGTCGGGAGGCTGCAACACGAGCTAGGATGCAGCGTCCAACGCGTGACGTCCACACACGAGTTGTAACGGGCGCGACGTCCACACACGAGATGTAACGGGCGCGACGTCCACACACGAGTTTGTTGTAACGGGTGTGACGTCCACACACGAGTTGTAACGGGCGCGACGTCCACACGCGAGCTGCAACGGGCGAGACGTACCGAGACTGCGAACCCGGAAACGTTCCCTCGAGGCGCCAGGACGATCCCAGGAAGCCCTTAGCGGCAGACGAGCTGACCAAGTGGGAAACTTTTGGTGTGTTTTTGCTATTGTCATCTTGCATTTGTTATTTTGGCCTTACATTTGTTATTTTGGCCTTACATTTGTTATTTTGGTTTTGCATTTGTTATTTTGGTCTTACATTTCTTATTTGGTATTACATTTCTTATTTTGGTCTTACATTTGTTATTTTGGTCTTACGTTTGTTATTTGGTCTTACACTTGTTATTTTGGTCTTACATTGTTATTTTGGTCTTACATTTGTTATTTGGTCTTACATTTCTTACTTTGGTCTTACATTTGTTATTTGGTCTTACATTTCTTTTTTTGGTCTTACATTTGTTATTTTGGTCTTACATTTGTGATTTTGGTCTTACATTTGTTATTGTGGTCTAACATTTGTTATTATGGTCTTACATTTGATATTTTGGTCTTACTTTTGTGATTTTGGTGTTACATTTGTTATTTTGGTCTTACATTTGTTATTTTGGTGTTACATTTGTTATTTTGGTCTTACATATGTTATTTTGTGTCTGGTAGGCCTTGTATTCCTTAGAGTCAGAAGTTTAGTTATTCTGTGACTCTGTGATAGTAAACCTCAGGACTAGCATCAGAGTAGCCCTGGACTAGCATCAGAAAAGCCCTGGACTAGCATCAAAGTAGCCCTAAACTAGCATCAGAGTAGCCCTGGTTTAGCATCAGAGTAACCCTGGACTAGCATCAAAAATATAGATATCGAAGTCCAGTTATCGAAGTTACCGTTTGAGACTGAATTTGAAAATTATAGTTGCATTGCTGTGGCCTTGCAGGGTGCAGTGACGACAACAAACGTAACTGAAGCAGAGAAAAAAAAACCATAAGCATGCGGTAGAATGTCACGACATTTTATTATCCAAGAAGATCTCAAATGCGCCTCAGACCACTGGTCGGGTACGTTCGATGGACGTGCGACTGGCGCATGTGCAGACACCGTCGTAAACTTGAGATGTTTGGCTCACGCGCGTTGGTATGAAATTATCGTGAGTTGTCGTTCTTGGTTGCGATCATTTTTTATATTTCTCTGGATTGCAAGAATTTTTATATTTCGCTGGATTGCAAGAATTTTTTATGATCACTTTCTTCTATTTAATTTAGCTTCTTTTGGTTTCTTTAACTTCTTCTGCTTACTCAGGCTTCATTTGGTGACTAGTTATTTTAGGTTACATTTGCTTCTGAAGGCTACATTAGATTCTTTTGGTTACTCTTACTTCTTCTACTGACTTTAACTTCTTTTGGTTAATTTAAATTCATTTGGTTAATTTATATTCATTTGGTTAATTTATATTCATTTGGTTAATACAGTATCTTTCGGTTATAATAGTTTTTTTTCAGAATGCGATAGTTTCTTTTGACTGCGGTTGTTTCTTTTCGATAGAACGGTCTCGTTTGTTTGTAATATCTTCTCTTGGTGAAAAGGGTGATCTCGCTTCACATTTCGGGCACTACGTCTCCCCGAACCCGTGGTGCTAAGCCAGCCGATCTCGACCACGCGTCAGGCCCTGTCGGTGAGGGGCATGACGTAATTGAGTGTCGGTGAGGGGCGTGACGTAATTGAGTGTCGATGAGGGGCGTGACGTAATTGAGCGTCGATGAGGGGCGTGACATAATTGTCGATGAGGGGCGTGACATAATTAAGCGTCGATGAGGGGCGTGACATAATTAAGCGTCGATGAGGGGCGTGACGTAATTAGGCGTCGATGAGGGGCGTCACGTAATTTCAAAAATGTTAGAGAAAGCTTATTTCATCTCCTTGAAAATTGATACGTCGTGAAGCACAGCATTTTCTGTATAATCCCTTGCGTGAATGACTTTTGATGTTTAATACAATGTGAAGGATCAGCTAAATATTTTCGTTCACCATTTCACTTTGTTGTAAGAAACTTAGTCTTATTGAGTAATTTCCTGGATTTGCTGATATGACGCCAGGCACCTCCGATACTCCCTTAGTTGAAGCTCGATGTCTATTGAAAGTCAACGTATTATAACATTTTTTTTATTTTTGTTTTAGGTAAGCGGTAGTTTGAATGGTCTCATGGACCAACTATACTTCCTCTGCACTCTCTATCAAAGATTTTGTTCCATATTTAAAAGCTGAAATGATGATAATTAGGTGTTTTATATTACTTAGATTCGTGATCATGGTTTACTTTAGGCAAGGTAGATGCCACGCAGAGGCTTATTTGTTAAACGAAAACTGGAACGGAGATTCAAACGTTGATGTCGAAGCTGCCCATAGAAATAAATCGAATTTTGGAGCGCATCTCGAATCAGAAGAAAATGAAAATTTTTTAGAGGAGGCCACTTGTTTCCTGGAACTCCAAGGGCGCTACGTCTGTCCAAACACGGAAGCCCTTGCCAGCCTGCCTAAGGTCAGTATTATTCAAACTTGTAAAAATTCTCTTGATTATGATTGACATTAGTAGACGCGCCCTGCCAAAAATGGCGTGGAAAATGATACTAAATTCTCAAGATACCCTTTAATCTATGGTAACTATGACATGAAATTGTGTTATTTTCAGTATCACTGATACCAACTGCCTTATCTGACTCTCGCTATTAGTTTAAGAAAACGGACCCTGACATTTTCTCCTATCTAAATCCTGAAAAGCGTGACAGAGAAACGGATAAACCAACCAAGCGAGCAGCAACTGTGTATCAGTATATAAAGTGGATGTTTTGAATATCTGTTTGAACTAAATTGAGTCGTGAAACTATACAAATGCCGTTGTGAATATAACTCTGTACCTGCATTCGTGAACCCGAATGAACTGTCTTCAGATATAAATTATAACTCCTCATGGCAGGTACTATGAATAAACATTCATTTTCAGCCCTTAAAAGTTCAGAAAATATTTGCTATCGGAAAAGGAGACTCGACCACTAGCGACTGGCATTGTTTTGCCGGAGACTGACACGTGGCGAGTCCTAATGCTGGTGCAGCGCGTGGGCTTGAGCCCCTTTGGGTCGTGTGTGCGATACAAATTATGAGTGAATTTTCCGTTAAATTTCCTGGAGGTTAACCAGTAAAAATATTTTAAATGGAAATTTTTACTGTATATCAAATGCCAGCGCGTTGCACGCAGCGACATTCATGATAAGAAACAAACTTACTGAAGCACTTTAGTTTTTAGCGCTCCAAATGACTAATTTATCAGTTGATAGTAGAGTGATAAATTAATTGATATCCTTCCATGCCATACCTTCCATATCCTTCCATAATTGATATCCTGCCCGTTTTCTTCGATGGAATGTAGCGCCCCGGCGCGTTCCAGGCAGGTAAACAAAGAAAACGTTCGAATACGCGGGACAACTTTGCTACGCGTCCAACTCTGGGTGATCTTCCTTTTTCTTCGTTTTAGCTTTCGTTATCCAAAAGAAGAAATATTATGAACACAGAAAAGTAATATTAATTGTTTATTTATAGAAGAAATCACTTTTTTTCATCAATTTTGTTGAGAAAAGATAGGCTTCATTTATATACAATTCTATTACCAATGGGTATAAATAATGTCGGTGCAATTAGAATACGTACACAAACTCCTCTCGATGTATTTTTTTTAAATAAGCCAACCAATGTTTAGTGAGGGTGGCGTTCGTCGAGCTCGTCTTTTTAGGAGCTCGCTACGTCGCTTCCATACGTTCTCGACAGCTGCTCGCTGTTGCCAGGTGCGATGCGTGTTGCCAGATGCTATTCCGTGCAGTGCGTGTTGCCAGATGCAATGCGCAATGCGTCAACAATGTTGCCAGATGCAATGCTCAATGCGTCGACAATGTTGCCAGATGCAATGCTCAATGTGTTGACAATGTTGCCAGAAGAAATGAGCTTGCAAGAAGCCCCGGAACTAATAAACTCATTGCAAAGTTATAACGAATATTGGTTTTAATTTACTTATTCATTGAATGCAATGTTGATGATAGTAAAGAAGCTTTTACCATAATATAAGAACACAGATGGTACCCTAGGACTACGTGCATCTTGGATGACGACTTTTGAAACAATTGAAACACTTTATTACCCCAAGTGTTACAAGAGTTACATCATGGATTTCTTGTACTACCACAATGGATAGTTCCATTTAAGGCTACTTGAGGGCTCGAATGAGTTCTATGACATATAGACACACCCTTAAGAGAAAGGATCAGGTCTTGAGGTCGGAAATGGCCGAAAAATTGACGAGTTTGAGGCAGTTAGTTCTGACGCTTGCTTGGAATTGAAACATTGGCCTCTGACATCATTGAATGAAGAAATTAATGCGAAATACTTACCGTGAGCAGGAAGCCATAATAATAAGTAAATGAAAATGTGTGTAAAAATCTACGACTACGAATATCATTGGAAAAAACGGAAGGGTTTTCAAATAAACGCTTTTTTCACAAAAATCGTGTTCCTCTTAATTTCATTTTACTTAACATCACTAGAGCTAAACCCTTAGAGAACCAACTATTTTTAAATTAACAAAATCTTGCGAAAACAGTCATTCTTTCTTATTCACTTGCTTATTGATCCTAGTTTTGAACGAAAAGATAAGAATATAGCCTAAACTACATTAATTGATGCTTAAAAATTCTTAAATAAGGGTCTGTGTAGAGCTCATATTTCATTGGTTTCTGCCTTACGCGTCCTGAGCGTTTCCCTCCTCCAGCTGTACCGCAGCACGCAGGTGCGGGAGCTCAGGGTGCTGTGGGTGGGGGGGCCCCTGCTGCTGCCCCCCTACGTCGCCCACAGCCTCCGCGTCCTGGACCTGACGGCGAGCAACAGCACGTCGC
>VOMN01015670.1:0-15693 GCA_014899125.1 Orchestia grillus | reverse complement strand
TGAAATAACCCTATTTGAGGAGCTGGAAAAATTAAAATAAGAGTGATTGGAGACAACCTACATAGAAGTGAATTTTTTTGTTTTGGAGTGGCATTATCGAGGCAGATTTTGATGCGACAATTTTATATGGTTGTGCATTTCTGCGATGGTTGTTTTAAAGTTATCCATATTCAGGAAGATTTTTGCTGAAATGGGAGTTTATTAAACATGAAGAGCAGTTTTGGTGAGGATGTAGAAGTGTTCATTGATGGTTTTGTTAAATGGAGGTGGTGTTCAGCAGAGGTGTGTTGTCGAAAAGACGTGTATTTTTAAACAATGATTGGAAATGAGGCTTCGTTGAGCTCCGTCGGAAGGAGTCTTGTTAGACGCGCAGCTGTGTCAAATGAGTGTTTTTTCGATAGATTTTCCAGAATTGAAAGAGAAAATGATTTATTGGGTAGTTGCCCCAGGGATTTGCTTGCCTAGGGCTTGTGCTGGGAGTCTGAAGAACGGGCGTGAACTACTGAAAAGTTCTACCAAGGTTTAACGAAATTCAATAATAGAGTACAGAAATTCACAGCAGCACGGAGGATTCTGGCCAGGGAGTGAGGGCAGCATAGTGTCAGCGGAATGATGAGAGCGGTCTTGGGAAGCAATCTAAAGACATGTTCTTTTAGAGCACGCTGAGAATGTACACTTGGAAAGCAATTGATAAATTTTGTATATTCGGTTTCTTTTAAATCCACTAATCAATTCAATTTTGTTAAAAAAGTTGTGGGATTTATTTGCCACTTGGGAAAGATGGGTTGGTTAAAATGGTGAGGACGGTAATGAGAAAACAATTTATTTCCCAAACTAAACTGAAAAAAATACTTGTTCATCAGCGCTAGGAATGCCGTTTTGTGTTTGCAACAAAACTGTTGCATCGTTTGCTGAAGCACGGAATTATCGTCTTGAACTCTTCAACAATCTTTTCTTTCATTTTTCTTTCAAACTTCCCTCAGTGCTTCGAAACTTATTAGAGTTATTCACATTATCGCTGAGAAATCTGGAAATGTGTTCCATGGTATGGTAACAAATTATCCAAAAATTGAATCCTGCGACGCACTGACGTCTACCAGTAGACCTAGAAAAGCGTCAAGAAGAAGAGGAGGAGGTCAGTGGGCTGGTGAGAGAGCCAAGAAGGAGCGGGTCGCAGCACGAGGGCCTCCACGAGACGCTGCGGCTAAATTGGGCGTTAACATTTCGTGCCGCACTCGTGGACCGAAGGAAGTGAATGTGGTGGAAGTTTGCGGGAGCTCAGCTTCCCCGTTTGTTTGTTCTCAGACTTCGTTTGCAGCACAAAAAGAAATTGAATTTGTTGACCCAAAAATGAAATTCGTTTTTAAATAAGTTTGAATAAATCGAACCTAGCTGGATCTATACTGTGGAAGCAATTCACGTAATGCGATGAAGTGCGTGAAGTTCAGTGCGTAACTCGAATACCGCTCACGGTAAGCTAGGGTATCGAGTGAGTTTTAATTTTATTATAACTTCAAACACCGCAGTGATTGATGGAAATGCACAAAAAATTCCCAAGACGCGATAATGCTGAGTACTTTCCAACTACTTGATTTTTGCTTTACTCTTCATCTCTTCATAAGGAAAAGTATCATCTTTTGTTCGAAAACTGAAGATAAATGTTTGAAATGCCTGTAGCTGACTATGACTTAGAGCGCACTCTTACACCCCGAACCACGGCAGCAGTTTCGGTCGTTTGGTGCGTGTAGGCGTACAGCTGTCCCCCCTGGTGCTAGCACCGAGCCCGGCCCGGCCAGAACGGAGGCCCTGCAGCATCCATTATGCGGAGCCGTGATTGCACCGCTAAACATTGCAGACTCCTTCATGGCTGAGAGGCCTCAACCCTTCCTCGGTGCTGGTGTGCTGGGGTGCAGCGCCCGCACTGCATTAGAGGCTTCAGCCTCACGCAAATTGGTCCCTAAATTGGCAAAGAAGACAGGCCTCTTTGCAAGGATTTTCATCGAAACCGAATTGATCGAAAACTGTGGAGTTTCGTCTTCTAGAAAGGTAACCCCTTTCGCCAGCACTTCGCTTACGGGCGTTTTGCATAGTTATTGACTCTGTAGGGTTGTGGTTGCCACCGGGATGGTGATCGTCCCGTCATTTGTGGTGACGTAAAGCGTGACAGAACGTGAGGGATTACAAAAGCAAATTTATCGTTTAATTTTCTTTCGGCTAATTTAGGGCAGCTTTGATGATTTGAATTGAAGAATCACTTGCCCGAACAGATTTTTTTATAGCTGCGTAGGTTTTACATTTATTCACATGTACGGGGATCGCTTCTTTAAAGTAGGTAAAATTCTTCCTTGCATGTTTTCGAATTTGGGAGCACATCAACGAGTTCATTTCTGATGAACTAGATTTCTGCGTGACGTGTGAATGAAATGGATTCGTCTACAAGATCTTGTAAAAATAAGTCCGATATATTCGTATTCTGGCACATCTTCGGGGAGCGTACCGTCGTACGGGACCCGAGTCCTGCCAGGGGTCTCATGAGATGAGCCTTTCATGCTGATTTTAGTACCGACTAGCTATGTGACAGTCGCAAAAATCCTGTACGTTTATCTGTAAGTATAAGGTCGGATTTTTAATCGGTGTAGCACAAACCATGACGGAATTGAGAGAAACAAGAGTCATTTTCTGAAGTATATGTCTAATTTTGTCCTTAATAAGTTGATAAAAAATATTGAACGAGTTATAGTTTGCGGTAACCGGGTGTTATTTTAACAGGGGGGAGTCATCTTTTTGAAGACCTACGTCGTATCTACTCCAATCACAATTTACTCACATACTTTTTTCAAACACACAACATCGAACTTTTCTGAACTTTCCAGTGAATGAATTTTACCATTCACATCTACATTCTTGGCTTAGCACGAGGTAGAGTAAATTTATTAGGGAAGAGGTTAAGAGGTACAATCTGGGCTGTTGCAAAACAGGAAGCTTGGCTCATGACAGCGTGAGCTACCGACTCCCTCACCTCGTAGAGCTCAAGAGAACACCCAGCGCAGCGGCCTGATAAGAGATCAGCGCACATCACCAACCGACGCTCTGTTTTGTTTGTGTGCCTGGCAAGCATGCAGTCAGGGAGCAGTCTGCCCTCAAGAGTGCGCCGTCTAGCCGGAGCTGCCCACTCGATAAAGTGTTGCTGGCACTGCCTCTTTTTCGAGCAAAAACTTGTGTTATTCTCCCTCAAAGTTTTTTCTGTTATCTTCGTAAAATTAAACTCAATTGTGCTTCAGCTGAAAAATTGGTGCATGTTGTGGATATAGAATGAAAATCTTTATCTATGCGTCAACGTTCATTGATCGTCCTTCATTCCGTAGGTATGCATTGAAACTTCACGTAAATGAGTTCAGATGTGTGTGCTACGCGCATCCTGTTCAATAAAGTTCTAATTTCTGAGTTTCTGGGAAGGTGTACCTTACTTGGTTCAATATCTGTTTCGTACAAATATTCTTCACGGCTTGGTCGTAAGGATGACTGTCCAAAGAAAAAGAACTTCCAACGCTCTACTTCCTAGCTCTGCTTCTTGCATACCTGGAAAAAAGCAGCCTTGTCCTACGAGTGCCACGTGTTTCCGTCTTCTGCCTCTGCCTTGAGAGACCTAAGCGAGTGCAAGCGCACAATCTCTGTTCGTTGAGAGGAGCACTCTTTGAGAGCCGCTAAGTGGCGTGGAGACATGACGCGTTGTTCTCAACCAGGCCTGATTCCCTGAGATAAAGTGGCCTCGGAAGCTCCTGACATCCATCATCGGCTGCATCACAGTGCAGCTTCGTTGTTGCGGCACTCGATGCCCGTTGTTGTTGTGCGTTTGATGAAGTCCCCTGGGAGGTTGCTGAGGCTAGTGTAAAGTCCCCATCAAGCTGTCAGCAGCCTGCTCATGTAGACTGTTTTTTACGTAGCTTCGTTTAGATAAAAAGTTGAATCCTTCCATATTCGATGTTTTTTTAGTAAGTTTGTGTGGGTGAGTGTGTGCCTGAAAGTGATTATAGTGCAAGATATTTTGCATAGTTAGGCAGGTTTGTGAATGTATGCAGGTTTGTGACACGTAAAGTTGTGTTTGGACTCGTGTCAAATTTCGTTGCCCAAAAATAATGCCAGTTCGACTGAAATCTAAATATTACCGGCCTAGTTCCACACGCGTGGCCAAGGGAGCAGGCGGGTGTTCCCCTTCATTCCGGCGTTGCAATTTACGGAGAAGTGGCGTGCGCTACAGGCCGCCCCGCTCCTGGTGGAGCCCCAACCCCTTCCGCGTCGGGCTGCTTGGTTACGCTCTAGGCCAGCTCCAGACAAATTTGTTCCGAAAAGGTGTCTCTTCCGACGGGGTGATCTACGATCGTCAAAATAATACGGAAATGAAGGGATGGAATGGAAAAATACGGCACTAATTTTAATTCATCTTTTTCTATAAGCATCTGTAATAATTGGAATAATAATACTGCCCTCGTATACATGTACAGTAGGTAGCCACGATACTCGCCGCCTCTGCGGGTAGTGTCAGTTGCACCAAACCCAGTTGCTTTCTGCGAGCACAGTGGGAAATGGTTTCCCCTCACATAGAGTGACGCATCTGTTCCAACAAACAACCGCTCTATCGTCTTATTTGCTTCTTTTAAAACGCGCTATTTGCTTCTAATGACTAATATTTTTCGTGCCAATTAATGCTTGCTCCGGTTGAAAATACTCTAAGCGCGGGGACGACTGTAAAGCGGGTGTTTGCTGTAACCGATCTAGCGCTCTATGCGGGGAACGAGTGAATTGTTGCAGGAGTCTGCTGTGGATTGCGCTGTGCTATAGAGTAAGACTGAAGAGAGAGAGAGAGTGAGAGAGAAAGGGAGAGAGAGGGAGAGAATCTTTCAACGTATGTAGGGAACACTCCTTGGTTCATAGATTGGCACACTGGACTCATTTAACTGATAGTGTATGTTTGCGTTAGAGGGAGTTATGGAATCCACCAACGTTCCACTGTGGCAACTCTAGCTTCTCGCTGCATGATAAGCAACACTTGATGCACAAGGCTGGTTTGGGTGTAGGTTTGTGAAGAGACATTTGAATTAATTTTTCTCATAAGTTTCTTACATAAAGGTCAATCTTCCCTGCAAGCATCGCCCTTTGTGGGTCTTCTGTGCCTTGCTAGCATGTTTCACAATCTATCACCACCACCACCATCAGCACCACCCCACCTACCTCTACCACTGCCTCCATAGTTTGATTAGTCTCCTTGAAATGATCCCTGCTTTCGTTAAAAATACTTAGAGCTCATGAGGTGACTAAGTTTATAACATAAAATAATGTAGACCATTGAATTCATGTTTATGTAACTAATTCAAATTCTAATGATTTGAATGATAATAAAAATACTGACGGTAAAATTAGTCACTAGTGAGTCCATAAATTTGAAAAATGAGTGAATGAAACGCTAACGCTAATTCCGCGTACTCCAGAGTACCGTACGAAGAATGACTTAAGAATTTAGTACTAATTCATTTTACTTGAGGGTACCTTATTTCTATCCGAATCAGATACGTCTACTCATTTCTCGAAATCAAGGGGACAAAATGCTCAACATGGTGTATGCTTTCTTCTTTCTTTCGCTCTGATAATTGTAACGTCAAAGTCGAAACATGGGAGCCGCTGTATTGGTAAACTATAGCAAATTGAAATTGAAGAATTCAGACTGCTCAGGGTTTTCTGTATCGCTATGGCAAGGCTGGTTCCAATATCGGATTACGCTACGACTTGGCCATAATATCATGACTTTAGGGTAAGCTGCTTTATTGATGGCTGTTAGGTGGTGGGTGTCCTCTGCGTCGTCTTTGTAACTTGCGAGGCCACGACTCAATGTTTCCTGTAAAAAAATGCAAATATGAAAGTTCCAGTAAACCCGATTCTCATTTTCAAAGTGATGCAATCGTAGCATGCACTTTTTTCTGTTCTTTTGACCCAAATACCTTGGTTCTTTAATAGTTACAGCCATGATGTTCATGGACTTGAACAGTTCAGCATTGACCATTGGCTAGCAAAAACGTTTCATGAATTTCTATGATGTCGGAACAAAAGGCAACGAGCACAATTTGCGTCACCCAAAGGACCACTCGAAAAGCTAAAAAGAGCAGAAAAGATGCAGATATCTACGGACAGTCCAAACTCTCTTCCGATCGGACCGAAAAGCTTGAAGTTAAAGTCAGAGCCCGGTCCGTCTTTCATCGTTCAAGTTTCCTCAGAGTTTGACCAAGTTTCCTTGTAATTTCCATATTTAACTTTTCTTTAGGCGCCCCACAAGAAAGAAATCGAGCAGATCGAAGAAAAAAGGCGAATTGAGCCGTAGCGAGGGACGTTCGAAGAGCCAAATTGGCCTCGGAGGAGCGGCCGAGCGGAGGGGCCGATGCGGTGGCAGTTGAATTAGATGGCTGGTTGGAACGGTCGCGTGTGACCGAAATTCCAATGAGCTCCGTAATGTCCAGACGACCTCAACTTTAGCCTTCGATTTGCAAAGTTTTCGCTTGGAATGGCCATCGCCTCAGCACCTCCCGACCATTCCTTATGATAAATGGGGCCACTCTTGGGGCCACTTGCGGGTCCTCCAGCGCCTCGAGGTGTCCACCCAAGCTCCTCGATAGCCCTTTTGTCCCCTCCTCTGATTTGGGTCGAGATTTTCATGGCCCCGTCCCACCTGACCCTCAATCTTGACTTCCAGCATCTGACGTTATCTGATCCTCAGTACTATCGCCGCAAGGGCGTCTCGAGTGAGGCCTCCACGTATCCATCGTGAATTTTACTGGTCGGTGTCGTTTCTTATTGCACAGTTTCTGTAAAATGAACTGCCTTTGTATCATTTTAAACTGAATGAAAGACTGCAAACCTCGTCACTGTATTCGATAAGAAAGTGTAAGGTACTACGTAGAATGTTAAAAAATGTTCGTTCATTCGTTTCAAATGGAATTTTGAAGCACTGCACATCTACCGAAAGCAATTTTTAAAAATATCCAAATAAGCTTATTCTCTATTTTCGATGAAGTGTATTATAATATCGATGAACAAGGAGAAGAGTATTCTTCGAAATTTCTGCTAACTAACGATAGTTTCTGTGAAGGTCAATTTCCTCACAAGACTCTCGTCCAGTTGCGGAGGTGCCGGACGTAGAGTTTTGACCTCCCGCCGGATCGTCGCGGCACCAATCCGGGAAACAGTTGTCACTCTGGAATGGCGTCCCTGGATCAAATCAGACCCAGTACTACGATTATTATTACACAGGCTTCTATTGTCTGCATTTGTGTTAGTATCACCATAACCAAAATACATATCAGTTTATATTTAGGAGGGTCTTTGGCTCCAACTCCAGCTTTTATTGTCTTCATTCCTTTTTACCTAAATTATTATTACCATAACTCAGAAATTTATCTGTAATGTTATGAGGAACTTAGGAAATTACTTTTCCATTGTCACATTTTAATCCCCATCTCTTCGTCGTCTTTTCCTCATCCTCATTCTTTAATTGCCGTCTCCAAGCACAGAAGATCTCGTGTGGGAACTCACCTTGCGTGTAAATTCCCAGTTCTCAAGAATTCAAAAAGGGCTCCTTCTTTTCGTTCTCTTTGAATCCCGTTTCATGTGGATTTAAACATATCACATTTCTTGTGAACATTTAAACCATAACTATAATAGTATGAATAATAATTAATTTGAGTGTTCATTACAATCGTCCTTGTCGAGGGAGCGAGTATTGCGTCCGTCACCCCGTCGGGCTTCGACGTTGTTTAAGCAACACTCTATTTCGGAGTTCAGTCGTGTTTTGGTAAAATCTGATTCTGAGTTCAGTCGTGTTTTGGTAAAATCTGATTCTGAGTTCAGTCGTGTTTTGGTAAAATCTGATTCTGAGTTCAGTCGTATTTTGGTAAAATCTCATTCTGAGTTCAGTCGTATTTTGGTAAAATCTCATTCTGAGTTCAGTCGTATTTTGGTAAAATCTGATTCTGAGTTCAATCGTGTTTTGGTAACATCTGATTCTGAGTTCAATCGTGTTTTGGTAAAATCTGATTCTGAGTTCAGTCGTGTTTAGGTAAAATCTCATTCTGAGTTCAGTCGTGTCTTGGTAAAAATATGACCCTGAGTTTGGTCGTGTTCGAGACTGCTTTTCCGAAGTAGCAGGCACAATGAGATCTAAGCGCCGAAAAATTCCCCTATCTATGGAAGGTTCGAGCCTCTTCATCTCTTTTTGATGTTGCAGAAATATTCTCATAACACGGTAGCTTTTCTTTAGCCAATTAATAAATAACGTGAAATTCATGTGTAGGAAAATATTTCCAGGTCAGGTTAAATTATTTCATTTCGGTCTCTGAAATTCATGATATGGAGTTGGGGCGAAGCTGAGACCTTTGTGTTTAGAAAATCATCGTATTTCAATCCTCAAAGCATGCGAATTTGTTTTAAAGGTCCGGAAAGATTCTCGTAATCTTTTTATTTACCATACTGGAATTTCCCGCAGTACACTGTTTATTAGAACAAAGTACATTCTAATGCCGCAAAACAAAAGTGTAATAAATAAATACACTCGTAGTACACACCCAGAACATCGGGTGGGGTGGCGTGCAGTAAACCAACACACGCAGTACACACACACAACATCGGGTGGTGCGGAGACCCGCCTGGAGACCGCACGAGGCGCCGCATGACGGATGCAAAGTGGGCTTCCAAAGAGCAAATCGCATTGACGGAGGCTCCCGGGACCTCTCCTCGCTCATGCTCTCGCTGATTTCTTCTGTCACGCCGGGAAATTGACTAAAAGACCTAAAAATACCAAATGATATTTGCCGAGCGCCGCCTGACAGCTCCCACCGAAAGTATTCTCGTTTCTGAAAAGATTTTGGCTTTCGTGATGGACGTGACAGCTCCTGTGAAGAAAGAGCTGATCTTGTTCAATTTTCTCCTAGGATCTGAAGAATTTCGAGGACAATTTACGCGAGTGTGCGAAAATTTGCTTGATTTTTTGCGCTTCAGAAAGACTTGCACAACCGAGCTTTCTCAGGATGTGGAACGCGAGCTGATGTACGCAAGCTCCTTTGAAGCGAAGTATGCATTCTCATTTTCCAAGTGTACAGTACTCTTCTTTCTTCTTTTTCGTCCGTCCAGCCATGGCTGTATTTTTCCGAACTTTGCGTTGAATCTCGCAGTCGTTTCATGAAAGTTTCGATGAGTGGAGGCGCTGTTGGTGATCGTTTCGTCAATTTTGCAGATCCTTTCCTTGATTTTACCAATGCCCCACTCATAGTATTTTGAGGCATGAGAAACGAGCTCAATGGCAATGGGATGAGCACAACTAAACACTGAAACAAAGAAATAATGAGCTCGAAAAAATTGTTCAATTTTAAGCTATGGAAGATCCTTCTTCATTCAGGACGAAGTCACTTTTTCCGGGCTTCCTCTGAAGCCTCGCTGGAAATCTCGCCCGCGTTCTCAGCAGCTCAACCGTCTTGCCTTTTCTGCCTATTGGAAGAGTGTACTGCAGAACCAAATACCTTGGAAATTCTGGTGGTATTATTTCATTTGCTAGATAATAAATAGTTTTTTTTTCATGCCGCTCCTAAAATATAAGCCCCCCACTCGTCACGCAAGACCCACTTCCATGGTTTCGTGACTCTTATTTAATTTTGAAGAACTAACCCGAAAAACTCGACGTACGTACTCCACTCGGCAGTACAGGGCCGTCGTCATCCGCTGCCGCGGCCTCCTCCGTCACACCCCGCGCACCTCCTAATCTAAAGCCAATTTTCGTGGCGCGACTTTACTGTGTATTTTTTCCGAGTCTGTAATGGCTCGCTTTAGGATAATGCAGCCACTCGGCCACGAAATACGACACTCTTGTACGATTGCAGACGCTGTCTTGCCGAGCCCAGCGCTCGAGACCTCCATAAACTCGCGCTTCTTACAGCTGCTGATGGCACTGATGGCCGACGTACACAAGCATGCGCGTATTCTCGTGCTCGTGTTGTCTGCGCTGGGCCGAGCTGTGTTAACGCACTGCTCAAACGTGTGCACAGAGCTCCTGAAAAAATGGGTTCAACCCTCGTAAATTCTAAAATAAAAAGTCTTGCGCTACATTCCTGCATGAGATTATCAAGCCTAACTATTGAATTAGCCGTGGGTAGTTGGCACTCCATCGCAATTTGAACTCAAGCGCTAGTCTAATTTCGGAGTTATTGAATTGCTGAGTATGTTTTAATAATAATTCAGTTATTTCGAAACCAAAAGACTTAAATTTACTAATTTCATACAGGAACTTAGTATAACTATTAGGTTAGCTTGTGGGTAGGCGGCACTCAATGGCAATTTTCGCGGGTCTTTTTTCGAAGTTTTTGAAATACAAGGAGTGAGCACATTTTATTAGAGCTCTCGTATTTCCAGAAGCACAACATGTCTCACACATGGGCGGGAGCGGGGGTGTTCATGGATTTGTGGTCGAACGCAAGTTGTTCGTTGAAGGAATCGTGGAGAGGGAGGTGATGGTTAGTTTTGAGCATTTTATTCAGTGCCGTTAGGGTATGTAATGTTACTCATTATTGGTTCAACATTGCAATTTGGACCACCACGCTCCGATCGCATTCGTAAACACGCCCCCTTTCACGCTTCACTACCTTGAAAAGAAAGTGTTCGATAATGGGTGTCCTATAATTTTGATGATAATCTGAGAGCACACAAAAGGTGCATAACAGCCTCCCATTTAAGGAGCTTGGGAGCCTCTGTTAGTTTCTAATGGCCAAATGGGGAGGGAAGGGGGAGGAATTACGGGGGTGTTGGAGCGGGACTCCTTATCGCTGACTCTAGTTGCAAAATATCGGCCATCGGCTCGGTATCATTAATATCACTTGCTTTGCATTCTTTTGGCCCCTACGGCAATAATGAGGCAACTTACTGCCTACTTAAGCTCTAACCTTCACCGTACAGAGAAAAGCCATTACTTTTTTGTCGTAGCCGTGTTGATCTCTGTCCGAGTTAATGGACCATGTAAACGTTAACACAAATGTTGAGGCTTATTGAGTCGAAGTACACAAGAACCTCAGAACTGCAGTAATTGAGAATTATAACCATTCTTAATTTTGAGGCGATATACGTATATTTAAAGTCCAAGGGTAAAATTGGAGTCTGGACTCCAGCGCGGCCTGCAACCAGAAACTGAGGGAGTCAAATAACACGGATGACACACGACTCTACACGACCTTAACAATAATTTGCAATATTCGTTAGAGGTGACTGTACTTTAAATCTTGATGCCTGCAGCTTCTGATTTTTCATTATATGATCTCAAATCAGTCTTACTGGAAGAATGTGACTGATTTGATTTACTGGAATCACCTGGCAGGTAAGACGTTGTACTGAAAGTGTGCGATGGTTTGAGCGTAAACTTCTTTTGTGGGTGTGTGATCCTGCAGTGGGTGTATGATCCTCCAGTGGGTGTATGATCCTCCAGTGGGTGTATGATCCTCCAGTGGGTGTATGATCCTTCAGTGGGTGCATGATTCCTCAGTGGGTCTATGGTTCCCCAGGGGGTGTATGATTCTCCAAGGGGTGTATGATTCTCCAGGGGGTGTATGATTCTCCAGGGGGTGTGTGATTCTCCAGGGGGTGTACAAGTCTCCATTGGTTTTAGGGTTCTGTTGTAGATGTGGGGTCTTGTCCTACGCTCAAATTTCGTTGCAATTAATTTTTTCCAAGAAGCGCCTATCACCAGAGCATTCATTAGCCTTGATTTTATCACAGCTGATCTTATATATTACGGCTGTTCGTCAGTGACTTGAAGCAATTAAACAATGTCATCTCGGACCGTAAGTGCCCCACTATGGAGTTTGCGCAGACAGAAAAGGGTGTCGCGTTCCTGGTCAGCACAAATACAAGGCTCAGAAAACGACATTCATTCAATATCCGCTTCTTTTGTGTGTTGCATAGTTTAGGAGTCCTTCGCAACATCGTCTCATAGAGGTGACATTCGTACACGCTGCCTCCATCTGGAAACAATTCGGTCTGGCGGTCTAAAGTTCACTATTCTGTGCTCAGTATGCTTACGTGGAATTTGTCAGACCAGGGGAACATCATCTGTGTTCTTGCGAATCAAAAAATTACGGTAGTTTACTTAGGCACTTTAACAAAATTTCCGACTCACAAGAAATTTGCAACCATCAAATTATATGTTGGGCCTTAGAATAGAGTAGTCTGGCGGGATCTACTTTTGATGAGTGCGTTATTTCTGTGTTAATTATATCGAAGAAGCGTTTAAAGTTGCTTCCCTGCTCGGGCCAGGCAGGTACGCCGGCCGTGCTCCCGTAATTGCATCAAGCGGGCGCCCCTTTTTTGAAATTGCGTCCGCCTTTTTCTGCGGAGCTCGATTATTTTCTTAAAACTCGCTTTTTCGCATCGGTAGTTAGCGTGGCCAATAAAACTGCCAATGGAGCAGCTAATTCTATTGCTGCGGGGTGAATCTTGCGTAATTTATTTGCAGATTGGGGCTCGTTCTGTTATTTAACAGCGAATGCATCTTACGCTAAAGTAACCTGATTCGGCATTTTAGTCTTAGTTGAATGGTGTGTCGTTAAGTTGGTAATCAAGAAATCTAAAATATTCCGAAGTGAACGCCACACTCCTCTTTTAAATCTACAGGCAAGTTCATCTCCTTGAGAGCTCACCGTAACTTGGACTCGCGACAACATTCCCCTTCTATTCGAACACGATTGAAATCGCAATAGTAAAAACTCTGCAGAGTATGTAAAGGAATACTGTAGTCGAACAACTACGAATGAAGTTATTGTTGTTTATCTCGAATATTTCTGGAAAAATCGTGACAACCGTGTAAGTTGACGTTGGTTATCAAAACCAGTGAATTTCAATCGTAAATATAAAGAAATGTAAACATTTCCTTTTTCTTTAAAAGAACTGGAGAAGTAGTTTTTCCATCAGAAGTAATGTATCATGATAGTTTTCATGCTGGTGCAAAAATTTTAAGATTACTTATTCTATTGAAGATTAATTAGCGAATTTTATTTGACATCAATATTTTCTTATGAGAAATGTAAAACTCGTCGATCTTGACGATGCTTCGAATGATCATCAAACATGGAATATCCTAAACGTTTTTGACTTTGTGCTGAACATGGAAGCCTGGCTGCGAATGTAGCGTTGTCCTGTTGTGTGCCTGGAAGACGCATTGAAGGTCTGGTCGAGAGAGGATCACTATATAGATTTATGAAAAAATGCATTAATTCCAACGAAGTTGACACACAGCGTTACATAAAATTTTAACTGCCTCTAAGTTACGGACACGTGAGTGATGACAAGAATGTAGGGCTCAAGCTCTCTTCCGTGAGGGAAGCACTCCGCAGTTCCACGAAAATCCGCCTGCGCAACTGGGAGTACAATCCTGGATATTTTCTTAGAACAGAGTATGTAATCCAGTGACGTGGAGTCTCGATTTCATAGACAAACGTGCCGAAACTGCAATGATTAGTACTCGGACGAGACACAGCGTCTGCTGAAGGGACTTGAGAAGTAGAAGCTTGCACTAGTGATATCTATATTCAATTTGTGCGGACAGTTGTGGAGCCCTACCTTTTGTTTCTACAAAAGGGAGGTCGTGACCGTATGTTAACGGATGTAAAATGATAAAATCTACTCGTCTGAATACGTATTCCATTGCCTAGAATGTTTGATACGCAAGTACAGACCAGTCATATGAGGAACAGTTACACCAACGGATCGTCTTTGCCGCCAGTTAATTTGTTAATGAGAGGTTCAACTATATCGATGATGGAATCTACTGCGTACCTAGTTCGTACTTTGGCACTACTCGTCTTTTCTGCGTGTAGCAATGACTGACTTTTCGTTTCGTTCACTTTTGAAATATTGCATCCAGTTCGGGTTGTCTCTTTTTCACATTTCGAATTTCCACACCACAAGATCTCCCGAGTGTCTCCACCACCCTCTCAAGACTCGCTCATCCTACGCTAAAACGTTCGTTCTTTTTGCCTTTTCTTGCAGTCACTCACGTCCAAAACCCTGCTTTTTCTGGATGCATTGTCTCATAGGTGTTTGTATTCTCTTCGCTCATCTGGTGAGTGTGTGTTGCACCTACCGCCTGCTTTTGCCGTCGCTCTAGCAGTGGAGGCATGGATGGGGCATGTTGACCCGCCCAAACCACCGGTTGCAATTATCAATGAAATGCTCTACTGTCAAATGACTAACGTTTTCTTGCTTAATGAATGAATTAGAATGGATTTAAAATCTATTTGGCCATTTCGAATAAACACTTATGAAGCTGGTTATAGGAATTAGATGTTCTAAAATAGGTCATTATTATGGCCCGTCCGTCCTTCACTGAGTGGTAACGGGCTGCAGACTAAAGCGATGAGCGCGCCGTGCCTGACGAGGCTACCAGGAACGTCCCCAGCTGCAGCTCATGCCATAAATGTTCTGCTCATGACGCAGGACGGTGGCGTAATTTGGTCAGTAATCCATAGCTCAGGGGAACACGCTTAGCTCACTCTTTGTTCTACATGTTGGGTTTGCAAGCCAAAAAAGATCGAAGCTTGTAGTTTATTTACAAATCTTTCTTCCACTTCGGGTTTCTCGAGAAATGAAGCCATGTAACAAAATTTCCCTTCCCTCATGTTCCTGTAAAATCGTAATTTGCCATTTCTTGGTCACTAAAGAAATAAAAAAAATTAATTGTAGAGCATTACTTTTGTGATCAGATCAAAGAATTCTCACGTTTGCCTTTCTTCAGTATAACATCTGTGTAAAACATAATGAAAGTGTAATGCAAAAATTAATTTTCGTAAGAATAATGCTCATTTTTCATTATTTTAAAATAAAAGGAGTTAAAAAAAGCTCACTTTACCACCACAAATAAAATCATGATGAACAGAGTAATTCTCATGGTAAAAATACAGAAATACTGATGCTGAACTGATAAGAGATAAAAATAGAAAAGCGTTAAACCATTTTGCTAAATGGATATTTGATTCGGAACCGAAGTCATTTTGATTGAAATTATCACTTTATTTTCTTTGAGAATGAACTCTGGTACTTGCAGCACGCTCCTGTGTAAGTAACATGGCCTGGCAAAGTAAAATACAAATTTTGCCGTCAATGCCATATTGAGTGCCGAGCGCCGGTCCTCTCAGCTCTAGGTGGCATTGAAAAATAACCACACAATCACAGCGTAGTGAAATGAGTCTATAGGCTGAAGCTTTGGCCAAAACCATATTTCCGTTGTGTACCGCGAATCAATGTGAGGTCGTGAAAATATTTATTGAAGATCATATAAATCACTTACTAATAGGTGTAACAATTCCAGTTAGTGATAGCTCGATTAGTATTTAAGAGTTCTAGTCATCTTTTTGTAATTTTTGGGAAATATTCTCTTTTGTGCAATAATTTCATCCGGTTAATCTTAGTGCTTCTCGTATGAATACTGGTTCTGACTACTTTAATTATTCTCTCTTAATCATTGCAAAAAACTCGAGAAATAGAATGGATGCATTGAACTGGAACTGAATTCAAGTTCATTTCACAGTATTAAATTCTTCGTGTCCTAGTCTTATCCAATACATCATTATATAAGATTTCCAATATTTAGTGAGCATAATAATTTATATGAAAAGGTAA